>VZSF01001220.1:0-144847 GCA_013398295.1 Chionis minor
CTTCTGATAGGCACCTGTATCCAATTAATAGTATATTAATTTATTGTTAGCGTCATCGCAGACATCTGTCAGTTTCTTAGACTGACCTGACTAATAAGTTGTTCATGTCTTTAGGGGAAAAAAGAGCCTTTAGGATGAGCTTAATAAATTATGAACAGCTATTATGCTTGTAATTAGAGCCATATTACCCAGGACCTGATTGGTCTCTGATGAACACAGCCATTTTGACTGAATTAGCTTGTGACACAACAACATTTTAACTAAAGTTAGCCAAACTGGAGACAGCATACACCTTGAAGTTCAATGATGCTTAGACTGTATGAGTAATCTCACAACAGATATTTTAGTATATTATGCACCTTGTCATAGATAAACTTGCTGGTTTATAGTAGAATTAAATTCACTTTCTATCCTGTTTTGTTGGTTTTGGTTTGGTTTGTTTTTTTTTTTTTTTTTTAATAGAATCACAAATACTCTGTTATGCAGACTTAAATATATTTGACTTCCAGTATTTTCGATTTGTATAGGTATTTCTCTGCCCATTGTTCCTTAGACTGCTTATTACAAATCCACAAACTGCAGCTTTGCTTTAAGAAGTTTACTAAATTGCTTTTATTGCAATGTATTTTTTCTACATCTGTGTAAATATCTTTGTATTCCCATTCAGCAATTTACCCTGTACTGTGGCTTTAATGTTCGTTTTAAGAGTACCTGTGGATGGTATGCTGTAACTATTAAAACTGAGTAGAATTAAAAAAATCTGTTCATTTGTTCCAACAAAAGTGTAAATTTGTAGCTGTGTTCATTACATTACTGTGAACTGTACATGATCTTAAAAAACAAGAGGAAGAAGAAAGAATGATCTATTACCTACATTTAGCCTTAATTTTTTTCCAAATTCTTTGTAATGTTTTTTGTTGGTAAATACAAGACATATGAGAAAGGCAGTCTTCAGAATTATGCAACAACAAATACCAAAGCTGCCAATACTATAAAAGAGTATTTTCACTGCATGTGTGTATAGTATAGTGTTTCTAAATACTCTGAAGTGAGAACAGTGGCCTTTCATAATCCATCAAACATTAGCACGGTGTTACATCGTTACCAATCTGTGATGAATGAATGTAGCAGTTATGTCCAAGACTAGTACAGATTGTTAGAGCTCTGCAAAACGATCAGAATTTGGCCTCAAATCTTCCCTTATACATCCCATACTTTATGGTATCTGGATGTTTCAGTCATTACTGTACCTACAATTCCTTAACCTGCTCAAGTAGGGAAGTGCTATAGTCTCCATTTTGGAGAGAGAAAGCAGGTGATGAAGCAGATGACGATTTACTTGTCAGGTATCAGAGAGAAATTTGTGGGCAGGGAAATTTGTAATGTGCTGCTGTAATTGGATGCCAAACTTCAGTTCTGTAATCAGTCTCTTGCAGCCTACCCTGCCCAGGTAACATCAGCTCCCCTTTTTCCTTGTGCAGAAACACTGCTTAAAGAAATGTTATGCCACTCTTGGTGTTGGGGATTCTCAGGGGCTTGAGTGCCTCTTCCCCACTAATCAGCAACGATCAGTTTAAGGGCTCCTAATGTTAAAATCTGAGTTAGGTGAAAGAAGTCTCCTTTGGCTGTCATTGCCATTGCCCTTTTCACAAGCCATAAGCAGCAGAGAGACCAAGGTTGGCGAAACACAATATAAAAAGGCATCTAGAAACATCAGAGATGAATCTAGTTCACACACGTGAGACCTCAGTGACAGCTGTCTATGAAACTGGATGTGTTAGAAATCAACATTCTGAGCAGACGTCCAGTTGGCTGTGATTTTTTCTAAATTCTTCAAGATACACTTAAAAAAATTTTTTTTAGTCCAGAAAACATGCCTGGTGCTTTTTGCTCTGAAAAGATATTTCATGGCTGTTTCCAAGTCTATGCCTTTGGCTCTTTCCTTTGAATTCGACTTTACTCCAAAAAGTTCATAAAAAGTGCAACCAAAATTAGATTTTTAATAGGAGAGATTCTTTTAAATATGCTTATTCATTTTAACAACACATATTTCTGTCTGTTATGCTTTTGAATTCTATAGTATTTTGAAAGCCATTAGTGATCCTTTTTTCTGTTTTTGTTTCTCCTCTCCAGTTTCTAAATAGGGTATGTTTAGCAAAAAAAAGATCACTTTCACAAAACAAACAGTTGGGTTATTTTCGTCATTATTGAGCTGATGTTGTACTTACAATTATATCATTCCCATGACTTTACAATGCCTTACTAATTACACTTAAAGTATAGCTTTTCCCTTTTGCATTAGTATATTGATCATTTCTTCACAATTCCGTAGTTTCCTGCCAGTATCGCCAGCTGTTCCTTTAAACTTTTACTGTGCAAAGAACTCATATTTTCTGTGAAATGTCAAGAAATACAATTAACCTTGCTTTGACCTTTTCTCTGCCTTAAGTATACCACTTTGGATTCTCTCTATAACAAAGGGTTGTCTTTCATGTTGTACAAATAAATTGAAACACCGAGAGTAATTGTCAATGCAAATAGGATATACGTGAGGTTATGTATTGACATGTGTGTGTACATTTGTATGTGTAATATAAATATAAATATATATGTATGTATTTGTATGCATGTGTGCATAATATGATGAACAAAAAGGTGATATGTATCACATACATAAAACCTGCAAATGTACGAATAGTATCTCTTATGAGAGGGAAGCATGATTTGGAAATTTCTCCCCAAATACTCTGTTACAGCGCAAATCTTTTTTCACTCATACACGTATCCTAAACCAGCAAAGCAGACCATAACTAGGCGTTGTGTTACAAAAGATAAGGGTATGCACAGTGTGCCGTAGGTCAGCAGAAACCCCGCTTTCCTGGTAGAGGTGGGAATTAGGTACCAGGGACCTGAACGTGCCCTCCCTTCTGGGGCAGCTGGCTGCTTGGCTGCATCTGCCCAGCCTTGCACCAGGGAAACCGCTGCATGAGAAGAACCTGTGAGAAGTGACAGCCTGTCCCCCTTTGCCTGGGAATTGCTTTCAAGCCCAGCCCCTTGCCCTCAGTCTCCACCGTAGCTACCCTGCCCGTGCTTGGCACGCTGCCTCCCTGACTCCAGCACTGACCTGCTGGCCTGCCTTCATCCCAGACCTGCCTTATCTTGATGGACTTGCCTGGCGGTCACTGGACTGCAGCTGGTCGTGTTTACTGTCTCCAGACTCGAGTCTGTCACTGACTTGCTGACTTGGCTTCCTGGCTTGACCTTGGACCTGCCCCATGACTGTGGACATGTCTGAGGACTGGAATTCTTAGCCGAGCCTTCCTCATGTCGCTGGACCTGTCCCACTTGCCTTGTTAGGGTGCTGTGAGCCTGTGCTCCTTGTCACTGTCCCTGCCTGCCTTGCTGTCATGTTTAGCTCCCAGTTTCCCTTGCTGAGCAGCCTGCTTCTGCTACACCTTGACATTAGGCATGTAATTTTTTTTTTTTAAATCCAGACCTAATCACAGATATAATTTGCCTTCATTTAGATTTGTGGGTGCTCAACTTGATGACCGGATTCCTAGAAGGATTTCAAGTTGAGCAACATGGGAAATCACCTTTAGACCAAACTAGCCCTTAACATATCTGAAGCTCCTTCTGTACCTACACTTCTCTAATAAATTCATGGCAGGGCATAAATCAGGGAGACAGAGGCAGAAGTTATCAGATTTACACCAATATTGCAAGTACAAAACAGGCAGGTAAACATCATTTTACCTATTGGTGACTTCATCCCCAGAAGGCTCAGTGATCCTCATTTTCTTACAGTGGTTGTTGCTACGTACTCGGGCAATGAGCTCTTGAATGTGTACTCGCTCATCACATGTCTGCCAACATACTCAGTGTTGGTCAAAAGCTCCTCCATCTTAGAGTCAGAGAATTTCAAGTAGAAGCACAGAGGTGCTATTTTTAGTGTCCTGGGAAACATTTGGCATTAACTAAATTCTGGTATTTTCTACCTTGCTATTCTCTGACATCATCCCATTTCAGATATGTTACTGGAACAAAAGAAGCATTTGGATGATTTTCTCTGTGGGGTTTCTGGAAGAAATGGTTGACTTGGGAGGTTATGAGAATGATATTAGTAGCGAGTACATTACATGGAGAGAATACATGTGATGATAGGTAAATGGAGCTGTAATAACCAAGGCAGCTGGGAGAATACTTTGTATGGTGTTGCTCCTAGCAACAAAATTCTCAATTTGGACATTGTGGTCATTATGTGTATTCAGAAAAATATTGTTAGATGAAGAAAACTGAATCCGCTCTTCCTGTCATCTCCTTCCTTATGTAATACTGTATTTTATGTATGTGACCTAAGGCAAAAATGAAATGAGCTCAATAATTTATAGGTTTTTAAGTAGTAGATAAAATGAATGGCAGCTGCATATCTCTGTAAAAACAGTGATTAATTTAGATCAAATCCTTGACTTGTTTATGAAACAGCAGAAGTCAAAAGTCTTTCAGGAGAATTATTTTCTATATGTTGCATTTTTTCAAAATTTTTATTTTTATTACTTTGCATTAGCATTTTTATGTTATTTTACAAAGTAGAGACCTAAGCAAAATTTTAATGCTCCATTACAACTTCATCAGTTTTGGTTATAAAAGCTATGCCACCCTAAAGGTAAAATAAATTTGACTTCAGTTGAGCTTTTTGTACAAGTTTTCCCATTCTGGGAGCTAAGCATTCTTAGTATTAAAAATAATATCAGAGAAAGAAAATTAATTGAAGAACTGCAAAGGACAATTGAAAAAATTATTCCAGGCAAATTTTAAATAAAAGATATTGCCCAGAAATAGAATAATGTTAATACATTTATTGTGAACATTATGATAAATTTAATTATCTGACATTGGAAAAGACTTACTGAGCACTTTTAGATTTGTTTTGCAAATTATTTGACTGGGCATAGTTTTATAATTTAGGTATGACAGGACATCATTAGGGCAGGAAGAGTGAAAAATAAATGTCCTTCAGAAACCCCAGTGTGAAGTATCTAGTGAGTTGTTAGTCACGTCAGTATTTACTTAGACCCCCCCTTATGTGAATAACTGACCACTTGGAGAAACAAGGTGTTTCAAGTCTGCCTTTCAAAGATTACTTGATAATTGTGGGCTTGTGGATGTTTATGAATCACCAAAATGGTATCTCTTTGCGTGCAGGGGTTTGATACAGACAATTCATATCATTCTAGGACGGAGGGGAAAAAAGTCAGAGTTCAGACTTACCCCTTCTCCAGCTGTGGCAACTTTTGCTTCATAGTAGAGGATATGTGAACGTTTTGGATTTATGTTGGTGACTCAGCTAGAATTTTAGATAAACCATTACAAGACTCCTTACTCTTTGTATCAGAAGCAGCTTAATGGACGGGCACTACAGGCACTTGTAACTTCACTCTATTTTTGAAATGTTTAATAAGATTATATTTGAAATGAGACAGTGTCTTGGAGCATGTTGTTTGCACACTGCCACACACACTCTTTAGCAGATTTGCAGCTTAACTCTACTCCTGCCAAAACACAAAATCTCTGCTAGTTTAAGTGACATCAAGACCTGGCTCCCCATCCTTAAGTATAAAGCTGCTCAAGGGTTGCTCTCCATTACATCACTCATAGCCTGCTCCTAACTCACTGCAAGCTGAGCTGCCTGTTTCCTGGCATGCGGTAAAGTAGTTGGATCTAGGGCTCATGCCTGCACTTAGGATGCTTGCAAACTGGATGTAACTTACAAAGCAAGGAGGATACAATGAAATTTCCTACTAGGAAGGATAAAAACAGGATGCGAAGACTTTTATTTACATTTTCACTGTAATTTCATCTTTTGCTTATATGCATGAATATTTGATGCTAATTTGACCACTAGAATTGATGCATAAATTGCACTACCATGTACATTACTTACCACAGTTTACAGCAGCATGTGGAAACCAGTCACCTCAAAACATCATTGTTTGGGTGTTGTAGAAGAATATAAAAAACAGCAACTCTATCACAGAGATTTTGTATCTTGCTTTTCTGTACTGATTTTGACCCATTTGCTCCCGATCTGTGTTTTTACTTCCCTTTATAATGAGAAAAGAAGAATGATTCAGTTCTGTTAATACTGTTAATTGCAACACAAGGTTAAAGGCCTATTTCAAGGATTCACTCTACTGGAAATCCTAAACCAAATCTGACGTTCTTTTCTGTATCTTTTGACTAGTACAATTTGTTGGAGTACTTCCCTTCAACATTAACAGCCATGAGGTCTTTGCTGTTATGCTGGAGAAATTGCCTCTGACTCCAGGTGATGAGTAGTGAGCAACAATTGGTCCATATGTTTTATTCCTTTGAACTGAATTGCCTTTTATAAAAGTAACATTCAACAAATTTATATACTACAGCAGATACACTGATCCTAGTTGTCCTGTTGTGCATTCTTTTTGTGAATCAGCTGTTGCACTGATGTCAGTGGAGGGCAAGACAGAATCTGGTCTTTGCTTTTAGGAGTTACATGGTCCATGGGGTAGATAGCCCAATCACAACGTGCTTGTGGTACTCACTAACTTTTGCTTCTTCATTTCATAGAGCATTTTATACTTTAAGTGGTAATGTTTTTAAGCTTATGAACAAGTAGAATGTCTTCTCTTTCTAAATACAGTTTCTGGCATTTAAAATCACTGCAATCCAACCTATTATTTCTTGGTGATTTAGCAATGTTAGTGTTTGGTAAGAGGGAGAGGAGAGGAGAGGAGAGGAGAGGAGACTTCCTGAACTGATGAGTTCCTGAAGCACGAAATAACCATCAAATACTTTGCCTTCTGATACAGAATAGGCTATCCAAATCAAAATACTTCCAGAAATGCAGTCCCAAAAGAACCTTGTAGATATAGATTCATTAAAGGTTCAAAATTTGTCAAGATGGCTCAGAAGATACAATAGAAAAGAAGCTGGTCGAGGTTTTGCTTTATGCTGAGTGTTAAAAAAATAAGGAAAGACTCTTAGAGTGGCTGAGCTGATTTTAACAATTCCAGGAAAATCAGATTCTTTCCATTAACTTAATCCAGAAAGAGCAATGCCTGTGTAAAGTGCACTTGATGTGTTTAATGATGTTCATTTTCTTCCACTTCTTACAAAACACTTTATTGTAGTCCATAGTCAATCATCCATTGCACTGCTGTGTATTTTGTAAAGACCTACTTCTTAACTACTGTTTTATCTTTGGAGGTTCTTACGGCTTGATTCTGGTCTCTTATTGGATTATACAAGCCTTCAAAGAATGGGGAATACATGTAATGAAAAGACACCCCACGTCTTCTGTAGAATTTCTATTGATATGTTTAATTTGGTTTTTTTCTTATAAATTCAGTAGGACAAATACATTGGTTTCACTTGCTTATTTGGAAAAAAGTTCAGAAAAGAAACAATGAATAAATAACGCTGTTCAAATGCACCCCATTAAACTTGTCATTTTTCCACATTATTTGTGAAACTAGCATATCAACTCACATTTCAGCTGGGGTGTGATACATTCCAGCTTCATACAATACACAATGCTTGCAAGTCTCTTCAGATGCTCATACAGGCCATAGGGAAGCTTCAGTCAAGTTGTGATTTACATAGTTTTTCATTATTCCTTAAATATATATGCAAGATTCAACATTCTGGGGCGTCATATGAATGATTGAGATTCCTGCAGGAAGACTGTGGATTCATGATTGAATGATCAGATTATTTACCTGGTTTGCTTACGGATTTTAAATTATAAAAGATGCTCTTGAGGATATTCTTCATTTAAAACGTAATCCTCGCATAACTTCATTGTATTTTCATGCCATCTATCTAGCCCAGAGAATATACCACAGAGAATGCAGGTGCAAATATGTAGGTATGAAAATATGGGTTTGTTGCACAGCCTCTAGATACTTCAGCATTGGCTGTCAAGAATATGAAAAGGCACATTATCATTTCTATTTAGATGGAAACGTGGCATAATGCAATCTATATGCCATGTTATAGATGAAAGAGCTTTAAAACTGCTTGGACCAGTCCACCATGACACAATAGAAATAGTTGGGGTTGTTTTTTTGAGGTTTGTTTTTTAATTGGTTTGTTTGCTTATTTTGGGGGGTTTGTTGGTTTGTCGTTGTTGTTGTTGTTTTGTTCTTTGTTTGTTTTTAAATAGCAGTTAGGTTTAAGAAACAAACCTGAAGATATCCAGTACAAGATCCTTAATGTAACATACTGAAAAAGCAAGCTACCTTTTAGCAGATTTTACTATTCTGAATCATATCACTGCGCACATAGAAAACGTTGGTGTTGCAATACATATTCAATTGTATTTATCAACTTTTAAATTCATCTGCCATTTTATCAATTAATAGTTGAAACAGATGAGCTATTTTGTATTTGTTGCAGCCCCCTTTCACTTTTATGGCTTTGAATAACTCACTCCTCTCTGAGTTAAGTTCATGTTTGAGTTCTTTGGTCAGTAACTTTTTTTCCTAGTATCTGCATGTTGTCCACAGTATTGGGAACACTCCATACCAGTATAGACTGTGCTCTAGTATGATATATGCTGTAGCACTGTGTAAATCTAAACGAGTAAGCCTCTCCAAATGATACATTACAGTATCAGAAATTACTTTAACAAGAGCGATGAAACAGAAAAGCAAATTTCAAATTACATACTTAATATGATTCAGAACTAATCTCAAGTTCAACATACTAATATATGTACATTAATATAGCCATTAAAAAATCTAAAGGTTAGTAAAACATTGTTCCAGTTAAGCTTTCATTACCACGAAGAAAAACAGGATTTATCTTGTTGCAAATTTAGGCCTCAATGCAGCAAAGGTTTACAGCACTGAGTAGGACTGTTTTATACCAGGACTATTCCCCAGGAGTTCGCTCAAACGTAGTACTTAGTTAAGACCATGCAGTGGTCCTTGCAGAAATAAGGCCTAAGTCTTTTATTGTCCTTATAAACTATTGAATTATAATAGTAATTATGACAACAGTTCTGCATACAGTGCAACCATATTATTCCTCATGTCTAAAGATATGACATCTTAAATAAACAAGACCAGCAAAGAACAAGAAAGGAAGTAGTGGCTTGAGGAGATGATCTGTTGAAGATCAGCAGAAGATCCTAAACTAGGATTTAGGAGATACTTGTTTAATGTTCCTTCTTGTTCAGGAAGCCACTCATTCCCACCAACCAGAGTCTGAAATCTAGACAGCAGTGAGACAAAAAAAAAAAAAGCTACATCAAGAAGGAGGGAGATTTGGTCTTTTTGTATGTGTATCATAACCAAAACGATTCAGGTATTAATAACCCTGTTGGCAGAACACTTAGTCAGCTGAAAGTGTGGCTCCTGCTTACATTATGCAAAGATTTATTTAGTGATTCTTCTCCTTTAATTTTCAAAGAGGTAGAGGATCTTTTGATTAATGGCAGCCTTTACCTGTCATGGTTTTTTGTTTGTTTGTTTCATGAGGCCACAGGAAAATATGGTCTGATGTATATTATGTGCATGAATCTGTACCATATAGGCTGATTTAAAATGTGATTTTAATTTGACAGCAAAGTGAAATTATAATACTCCTTATATTTGTGTAGTATTTCCAATTTTAAGTGGCTAAACATTATGATATGCGATCTTTAGGGTCAAATTCAGATAAGTACCTGATGTATAACTAAAAAAAAATCAATTCTTCTTTTTGTTTTATACACACTGTAGAATTTTTTTTGTCTCTGTCACCTGAAACTGTAACGAATTCCTTCAGTACATTTAAGTGGCCTTTTCCTGCCACTACTTCTTTGAAATCAGTGTCCAAATGTCTCACTCAGGGCTAGGTCCTGTTCTATGAATGTCCTGTGCATGAATGCAGTCTGAAATGTTTACACACTGCATACAATAAAATACTGAAGTGCTTCTGTGTCTGAGGTAGGCTGTTTACCACAGCAGCTCAGAGGATCCCTGTGGGTCACTGACCCCTTGCTGACAATTAACCCTAAATGTTTCTGTGCACTTTACATAGATATTCTGTTCATTTCCCACTGCCCTGTTGAAGTCAAGGAAACTACTTGCAGAATTGAATCCATGATAAAGGTGGAACTTGTACAAAAGAAACATATAGTATGCTGTAAAGCTGATTCTATGAAACATTTTACTTTGGTTTCAAGGGAAATGCTATAAATCTTTGCTGGTTGCTATTTTCAGTCATGGTTCTATAGCCAGATATTACTGTATTTATATCTTGAAAAGGAAATAGTGGAGAAACAAAGCTAATGTCTCGCAGACAAATCTTTAAGGTGCAAGTTAAAATAAATAAAACCAACAACAACACAACAAAAAAACCCCAGACACAATCCTACAGTATTTTATCACAGACATTTATTTGCCATGTACATTTAAAAGCAGGATGGGATCAATAACTTGGAGGGATCACTGGGTCTCCATTTTTCAATTCCTTTATGAAGTAATGATACCAGGGTTTCAGTCATTTTCCATCCACCTAGAAACAATGTCTTTGATTTTGTCCTGTTGGTAGAGGAATGCAACTTATACGTGATCATATTCCAGGATCATTCTCTAGTAAAAAAACCTTATATTTGGTCTGCGACAGCTGTAAATTATTATGTCCAGATGTGTCACGCAGTCTGTACAGAAAACTGACTGAGCAGCAGATGTCATGAGCTTAGCTGAACGCGTATGAAGATTAAATTTTATGTCTGATACAAAAGAGTACTCTTAAGGGCAAATTTCAGGAACGTTTAGCCCATCAGATCCAGGAGCAGGAAAAACAGAGGTAGTCTGTGTGAAATTCTCAAACTTGAGTGGAATTATTTCCATCAGAGTTGCCTGTGTGCAATCCACCTCAGGATTTGTTTCTTGGTGGTAGGAATGAGACGTGCTTCTGGCCCACTGGGAGTGGGGATGTTTTAGGGGAAGGAATTTTCCCCTATGGTATAAATACTCCTCATGGACAGAAAACCATGCAAGAAGACACTATGCAGTTTTACTTAAATGATGCTTCACATTCCCACAATAACCCTTTCGGGATGGCGCAATATATAGACATGCTATAGACATGCTGCAGCTTCAGAGTTGGTTTAACTCAGCCTAGCTGAGACCGGTGAGTCAGTCACTGGTATGACTGCAAATCCACCAAGCTACAGCATACTTTCCTTTGGTTTCCAGGCTTGTTCTGCAGTCTGATCTACTCACCAACCCATTTTACCCTGAAACCACACAAACAATAAAGCTGATGCTAAGAAAGCGGCAGGGCATGCAGGCAAGTGCAAGAACCATTCTCTGCAGTAACATCACGGTGTTACTTCAGTTTCACCTGACCGTGAAACTGCACACTTTTTACTTCTGTGGATAAAATTCTTGGTTCTATCCTTTAGTCTATCTGCCTGTTTTCTATGGAATGCCTAGAAATCTATCCTCTGAACCTCCCTCTCTCTCATGCAGGACATGAAGAGGAAGGTGGCAGCTGCAGTGGCCCTTTCTCTGTGGAATCTGAAGATAAGGTTAAAAAAAGTCTTGAGTTGGTCTGCTGTGCATTTTATCACACTGTTTTATTTTGTTAGCATTTTAGTCCTATATATTCAAAACCCAAATGCGGTGGTTGTTTTCTTTCAGAGTTAGTTGCTGTATTTGCTCAATAACTCACAAGGAGTACGTCTTCTGTCCTAATCAATTTATTTCAATAAAATACAGTGGGGTTTCTTTAAGACTCATTTTATGTACAGAAATGTTCCTATTAGATAGTCAATGGCAAATGGATGGAAACAACATTTCAACATCATTCTTGTTTGTGTAGCACAAACAGCCTTTTCTTTTGTTGCCATAGGAAAATTTTGGAATCTTTGTTTTTCTTGTATTTTGTACACGGCAAGTTCAGTTTATTAACAAGGAGGTGCTGTTTTCTAACACCAGGTGCAATTTTCAAATGCTAGGATTAATGAAAGGGACAGAAAAGTAACAGGTATTTCTTTTCTGTTTCTCTGCTTGTGCTTCACACTTGACAGCCCTCCATGCATAGTTCATTCAGCTTTTCCCCTGGGTAGCCAATCAATAAGCCAGTTTCCTTTGCTGTTTGAGTCTTTTGCTCAACAGTAGAGGAAAAGAAAAGCGCTTCAGAGCGCAGGAAACCATACGTATAAGCTCACAAATATTGACAGGAAGACTCAAAGGCAGACGAGCTATCAGAAATAACAGCTTTGTGGAAGCCTCACACTAGGCATGTGCAGAGAACAAGGCAGGGGCAGTGGTGGCATCTGCCCATTACCCTGCCTTCCTGCTACAGGTATAATTCATGATTTAACACATTTCTGAGAGTTGAACCCAGCTCACGAGTTTGTTAACAAAACTGATGGAATATTTGCTGATTTTTAGAAGTAGCTTTAATACAGAGTCCTACCTGCTCTCTTTGCTTCCTCTCATGTCTTCACTTTGGTGACACCACTGTGTTTGTCACACTACACACTGTGCCAGTGCAATTGCAGGTAAATGTATATAATTGTAAAGGAGGAACTGTCTTCATGTTCTTTGTTCTACAGTGGCTATTAACATCTAGTGCAACAAAGTTATGGTATCACTTTCAGTCCTTGATGCCACTGCATTAAAAATATTGTTGATAATGGTAATAAAAATAATAACTGCCTACTGTTCATATCCATTTGTCCCAAGACAAATCAATTCTCTCTAAACATATGTTTTTCTGATGTTTTCATGGTTGTTTGACGTTTGACGTTCTCAAGCAATGGATGATGGGGATTCCACCATCGCTCAAGGCAATCCATTCTAATGCTTCACTCTTCTCCTAGTCAGGAATTTTTCCACTCAGGAAAGTGAATCTCCCCTGTGGGACTTCCTACACCAACTTTTGCTTTTTCTCACCCTGATCTTCACTCGCAGTCTTTGTGTGGGAGGCGCAGCCAGCTTTGCACTGCTGCTGCCAAGCTCCCACGGCCCGCGCTCCTGCAGGACGGTCAGGAGGAAGGATGCCGCGGTCTTGGGGTGGTCGTAGGGCCTGTTGCAGCCCGTTCCGAAGCCAGCCGCTTCATGCGCTCTCCCCTGCCGCCGCCTCTCTCACAACACTGTCTTCTGAAACAAAGTGCGTGCGTGGGTGTCACTGTTTTTGTGTTTCCCTTCTCCCGGGGAAGAAGGCTCTTGTTTTCGCCGAGGCTTCCGCGCCTCGCCCGCGGGGGGGTGGGAGGTTGGGAAGAGGCGGTTCCGTGCCTCCCCCTCGCCGGCTCCGGCCGCTGCCTGCGGCGGGGATCGCCCTCCCCGCACTCCCGCGCCTCCAGTTATTGATGGTGGCGGCCGCCGCCCGCGCCGCGCCGCGCCNGCCCGCCCCGCCGGTAAGTGATGCTCCGGGCAGGCAGGCGGCCGCTGCTGCTCCCGAGCAACTTTTCCCTTTTTCTTATAAATATTTTTAATTATTTTTTTTTAATTGCTATTATTTTATTTTTGCATGCTTGAGGCGGGAGGAGGACCTCAAGTTTTCCACGGGACTTAGAGGGGGTTTGCTCCCCGAGGACCGGGGAGAAGTCTCTTCGGGGCAGGTGGAGCGTTAGCGGGAGCGCGGGCTTCCCCCGCATCTCGGCGGTGAGCGGGAGCAGCCTTGGCTGGGCTGCTGCTCCCTCCGGCTCCATCCAGAGCTGGCTCGCTCCTTCGCGCGGAGGGAGCCGGTTGCACAGATCCCAGGCGGTGCGAGCGTCTCATCTCTGCTTTTGAAGCTGACTGGCGTATTAAGGCTGGCAGAACTTTTGCACGCTAGGGGAGCAAAAACCAGGGGTGTTGAGGTTCGCAGACTCCAGCTGTTTGAAGAAAACAAGCCTGCAGATGTCCTAGCGGTAAGGATGGTGAGGGAAATCAAAGATGCAGGAAGGGTGTTGAGATTCCAGCTCCTCGGGGAATTGACACTTTCTAAGAGGCGTTTAGAAGAGAACAGGCAGGGTTTCAGACCTTGCAACAGAAAAGGGGAAAAAAAAAAGAAGAAAAAGAAAAGAAAATAAACAAATTAAGTGGTTTTGAAAACTATGTTGCTTTTCTCACTGTAGACTGCCTTCAAGGATTGCAACTCCCATCGACTATATTGAGGGAATAGTTTAGCATTCATGACCCATAAGGAGGAGGGGGGATTCCCTTCCTTACAGATTCAGGAAAAGACTTTTCCAAAACACACTAAGTTACTGCCTTCCGGGTGCTTTGGAGATTTAAATCCCAAGATGTCTCTGGCAGTATATGGGGAGGAGAGCATGGAGAAATCACAGTGGGGAAAAATTAAAGTCCAAGTCCCGGGGTTAGGAAGAGCCATGGGATGGTGAGGGTTTTTGAGGCAACCCCCGTCTAATTTAAAAAGGATTGCAGGGCGGAAGAGCCTGAGGGATGCAAAGAGGAAGAGGAGCTGGTCTGGCAGTCCTGAGTGGAGGCAGGACACTTCAGGGACCTGAGGGCTGGGTGACATGAGCGTAATTGAGTATGGTGGTCACTGATGAGTCTTGGGAGCCTAATCCTGCAGTGTGAGTGGGGGGCGAGGGTGGGAGCTGAGTCATGCTGGCTGGGCCGGCCACGGCACATCGGTACAGAAACGGGGGGCCACGAAGAGGAGAAAGAGATGAGGAAGAAGCATATAAAGATAGGCGGGGAAGGAAGGAGATCGTCTCATCGAAAGATGCTGAGATCACCCAGAGGCTCCTCCGTGATTGATAGTACTCTGCGCTCCTTCCCGTAAAGGGTTAGGAAGCTGATGAGTGTATCTCTGTTGGAGGCGGGGGGGTGGATTGCAGAGGTTAGTACAACACAAGGGAAACCTACTCAGACAAACACAATTGGTACTGCTGGTACTTGGGCTGCATTGCGCTGCAGTGCAGGGAGCTCACAGCAACTTCTGCCTTAGAAGAGAGAGGGAGATGCTGAATTGATCTGTAGAGGTGGCACAAACTATGCCAAAAATTACTGCTTTGCGAGGGAATTGCAGAAAGAACTGGAAGTAGAGCTGTAAGGGGATTTTGGAAGGAACTTCCTGATTAATTTACAATTAACCGCAAAGGATTTTAGGAAAAAGAATGAAAGCCCAAAACAAATGAAGTTCCCCAATTAGAATAATTGCAAATTACACTTCTGTTGGGTGGTGTTTTCCTCCGAGCTCTCTATGGGAAAGAGACCTGTTTTAACTATGCCATATGTCCTCCTGAATTATTGAAGTTTCACAATGGACTTTCACTTCATGGACTGAGGTCCTGTGGGAATGAAAACTACCATTGCACTGTTTTGTGCAGTATTAATAGTTTTCCCTGTAATTAAGCATTTATTCAGCATTTTCATAGAGAATAAGGCACTGCGGTAAACCAGAGACCCCATTCCTTCTCTCTCCCATAGCATCTTTCTGCAATTTTACTGAATGATAGCATGCATTAAATCATACTGTTTGGGTGTTTATTTTAGGGGTTTTTATCTGTTTCCATAATGTAAGAGCGAAAAGCATTGCTTTTCTGTATCCCAAAGAAATGCAGAATATGCTAAAATATAGCCACAGTAAGTTCCAAGTGGACTTTCATTTATATTTGGAGGAAAGCTTTGCATAGGCCAAATGTTGACAAAAAGACAGTCTGTCAATTAAAATCATTGACACACATTGAGCATCCGAACATCTTCAAATGGTACTTGAAGAAAAAGAAGAAACAATCTTTTAATGTCTATATTTCTGAAGCTGTATTCCTGCTGCTTATTCAATAAAGATAACCCTGAATATCAGTTGTACAGACTAGACATAGACTTTCTCTGATGGCAACTTGATATAAAATCACATGTTATTGCATTCTGGAAAAATAGATTAGTATTTGGCCAAATGAGATCTAACCAAGTGTTTTCTGCCTGTATATTTGAAATATGTAATTAATTTTAATTATAGTAAAGCAAAGGGATTAGGTTTTTTCTCAGTTCTAAGCAACGTGCAAGAAAGATGTTTGCAACAAAGGAAAATCACATGAAGCGTTCAGTTGTGTTTGCAAAACATGGTGTTACCTCAGGTGACATTGTGAAACCTATAATTGAGTTAGTATGTGCCTGAGTGTATAAGCTTGTATAAGTTCCTCTCAGTAATGACGGATTTCAAATTAATTTTTTAAATTATGTGTTCCAAAGCGCAGAGAACAAATGTCCTGACCATCCCGTTAAAATCCGTGTGAATTGTATTGCAGATTTCAGTGGGAACTAGAATGAAACTAGCTATATAATTATCTAGGGGTTTTTATATGAAAATACTATTAATGAAGATATTTCACATTGTCAGTCATACAAAAGTTGTTTCAGCATCACGGGCAGATCACTTGGGCTGTATGTTGCTGTGAATCTTTGCAACCCATATGCATCACAGGATGCATATCAATGCTCGTTTAAACAAAAGCACATCAATTACATTAAATGTGTTTGCAAACCTGTGATAGGGAACCCGCAGCTGCTGCCACTGCCTTCATATTATGTAGTGCATAACATTTTCTTATTAAAACAGAATGGAGTCCTTTTTAAAATGATTCAGAGGACAGGATTTAGAGCTTGTCATCTTTTAAGTGTTTGTATGCAGTAAAACGGACAAATTAATTAAAGGTATGCTCGAAGTATTGACACTGGGAAGAAAAAGATAGTTAAATTTTGCTTTTAAATTAGCAAACTGTTTCATTTTTAAATTAAATGTGATATATTCTCTAGTAAATACGTTACAAAACATGGTGGGCCTTTTCCTTCCATGAAACACGGGTTGATAGGCTCACGGGATTTTAATTTATCTTTGATTTTGTGTATTGCTATTTGATTCTTCTAGACATTCTAAACATGCAGAGTACCTATTCTCCTGTAAATATATATGTTTCCGGTCTGTGATACGCTAGTCAGCTTTGGTTTCAAATTACCGTTTTTATGTCAGTGAGTGTGCATTAAATATAATCAAATGCAAATTTCTTTAGTGTGATTATTATTGAAGCTGTTGTCCTCCTATTAAAAAAACAAACAGAGGGAGTAAAGCAGCACCCAGCACGTCCTCTCCTTCTCTGTGGTTTGAACACCCAGTTATTTTCCCACTCAGAGAAGTTAATAAAAGTATAAATGTTGCGGGCACAACAATGAAATTGCTTAAGGTGTAGTACCGCGTAATACGATTAAGGTATTGTAGCATCCTTTCATTTTTAAGACTGAATTCTTACCTCTGTTTGTCTACATTTCCGCTGACTGGCTGCTGACAGCAAAGGCTTGCCACGCATCAACAAAACATCAGAGACTTTCGTGATTAGGTGGGTATTCCATCCAAATATTTCTAATTCAACTAAAAATGCACCATATTGAAAATATGAATGACACCTACCACGTAATATAGCTGTTTCAGCACACAAAGCATATTGCTTTGTATTGATTTGAGACTCATGAAAAATATGGTGTTGCTACAGCTTCATGTTTCCTTGCCAGCAGCAAGATATTTATTTTTTTTTAAGATAAAGCAGCATCCTGGTAGCTGTCTCTCTCCTCAGTGAGTTATTTTTGTGGTCATGGCTGTGTGGGTCTAGTTATATGCTTTGTTCTAGGACGGTAGTCTGTGTCTCACAGGCACATCTAGATTTTTAACTCAAAATCCACATTACAATGAATACAGTTGGTAGCAGCATTAAAGCATCCTGCAGGATTTTTTTCTCTTTAACGATCATATGAGTTTTTGTATAGGGAAAAGCTTCATGAAATACATCATGGAAACAAATTACTTAGAAATACAGGTAAGCATGGAACAGAGAGGTGACTTTGCTCATAGCAACTCATAGGGCCTCTGGGTCTTTAAGCGGCACCAATTTCATGCCATATAGAGATGGAGGGTAAACTTCCCATTCTGCAAGAGTAACAGTGCTAATCCCAAGAAGCTGGTTTTACAAACTGGATACCACCCTTTCCCCCACCTCCCCTGCCCAGATCATGTTTTGATTTTGAACCTGCAAAAGGAGGTTTTGCTTTTATCCAGGAATCACAGCTATTGCTGCAGCCTTACAAATGAAGTGGTCCTCTGAAGTGCTCCTAAGGCCGAGAAATGGATCATTCCTTGGAGCAGAACTTCCAGCTGGAAGTCACTCTCTAACATGACATGTAGCTTTCTGTTGCTTCTCTTTCATTTGTGTGGATTCTTGAAATCCTGACTCTTGGACAGCTGATCTCACAACCTTGCTGTCTATAAAAATGGGACAAAATGCATATTTATTTTCATTAAATAGGAACACACTTGAAAATTCCATCACAAAATATATCCAAGCACCAAACAATAAAGATAAAATCAACAGTGTATTTTTCCATTTCCTGATCATGTTGAAATCTCTCTGCAGTGCACTTGTGATACCTTTCTTGTACAGATATGAAGGCGCCAGATACTGTTTGTCATTTTCCTTTTCAACTCTTAAGCCAACAAAGCAAATTGCTTGGTACAGATTATGGAAGATCCTATACTTGTTAGCACTTTTTGAGAGGATTTATGGATCTGTGAATGATTGGAGTGCTTCTTCATAAGTCATGTAAGGCTGGTCCTGAAAGGAAAGGTAAGACCAAGTGTTACCATGGTCTTCTATGAGTCTACAAAATGCATATTCTTGATTTTACAGAGCTAAGTTCTCCTCAGTTGTTACTGAGCTGCATTTGAACCAGTTTTAATGAACAAGTAAAAAGAAGATAATTCTAAATGCAGTAGCCGAAAGTACCAAATGTTAACTTGTCATGTGTCTTGGCCTTCTACTTCTCACATCATCACGTAGCTGCACAGTTGACGGTACCTTTTGCTTTTGGACAGTATTCTTGGTGGCTAGACATCACCTCCATAAGCAGGACTTGCTGCCTTTTCATGTGTAGCTGGTGCACAGACTGCCACGGATACTGGATTCACTTATCCTTTTAATATTCTTTCTCAGCATGCTAGCAGCACCTTGTTTTCAAGTAACTCAACTGTTATTTCCTCTCAGCTTTGATAAACAAATCAAGTTCTGGCAACAGGGAGAGTATCAGAGAAAAGAGAAAAATGCACTTAATGATGTAAGACATAAAACTAACAAACTAATTACTGTGCCTGGAAACCTTGCAAGGGTGATCTGTTCAGGGGAAAAAAAAAAAAAAGTAGAGTTTTAACGCTTGTGGGAGTCTCTGCTATGCAGATGGAGTCTGTCTTTTCCTCAGTATGCCATCTCATGACTGGCTGCAGTATACTGTAGACATAATGAAGATGTTTAAAATAGCCAGTTTCTGTTGCAGCCTAGTGCACCGGTATGATGCTCTGAACAAATCACAGACATGCTTGAGGTTATCCTACAGTGCGGACTGTGATGCAGATAGATTTCCCTCCATTCAAACCTAACGAATTTAAAACTTGCAAGAAGGTTTCTGCACAACACTGCTGCAATGCAATGGAATAATGGAATAATGTGCAACTGAAGGGACTCCTTGAAGCAATTTCATCCAGTCCCCTTCTAAAAGCAGGGTCAACTTTTGTAGCTAGATTAGGTTGCTCAGGGCCTTGCCCAGTCAAAGTTTGAATATCACCAGGAATGAAGACCTCAGAGCTTGTCTGTGCAACCATTCCTGTGCATCACTGCCTTCATCATGAGGAATTTCTTCCGTACAACTAGGTGTTGGTAAGGGGGGAAAAATTGTCCATACTAATCCAGATGCAGTTTCACAAGCAGAGGCGAATAATTAATGCATCGCAGGATGTAGTTATCCTTCATTACCACAGGGTGCGCTGTGGTGTATAGCAGCATAAATTAATATGAGGTCTCTTTGCATAATACTGGCATTGGTAAAGAGGCCCTGTCTTTTCTTGTGGAAAACATTTCCAATTATCTCTTAGAAAGATGTTACCTGTGCATGATTTCTGAAGTGCGGTAGTCCATGAAAAATATTTTGATACATGATAGTCTATAAACAGCATGAAGATAAACATCCCACTGCCTTATTAAGTATTATGCAGGGGCTCAATTATTAGTTAACAAAGATGTCCTTCACAGGTGGCATCAGCTCAGTTGTGAGGATGGACATCACAGATTATTGCAGATCTACATACATACACACACTGACTAGTTTAGGTCTCAGTACAGCCCACTGTAATTCAAACGAGGTGAATGTAATTACATTCAATGGTAATTTGGCTCAGAATCTGTTAGTCTTTTGTTGGAGGAGGAAAGCTGTCAGCTTTTGTCGGAGAAAAAGGGCTATATAAATCATTGATCTTTTTTCTCTGATAATTATTTTCTCTTTGATTTTAAATAATCTTAACTACGTTGACAAATAAATAAGCGGAAGACCAGAAAATATACATCCTAAGATTCCACGTATCCAGCAATATGTAAAATTTGCATTTAAATAGAACATACATGGTTAGCCTTGGCAGATATTGTCATGTTAATTAGCATAGAAAAATTCAGATGGATGTGTTTGTCAGTACCTTAAATAAAAAAAAATCACACCTTCTTTGTGGGTGTATACCTACCTACCTTATAAAACCTTATGCAAGTTATAAAGGCATATCTTCAGCTTTAAAGAGAAAAACCTGTATTTTCTGTATGTGCTTTTAAATCTTTTTGTAATTGTTTATTATGCCCAAAAGGACTAAAATTGAAAATTACCAAAGTAAAAATTACTTCTAAGGAATTAAAAGCCTTTTCCCATGTATTTTATGCATTGCACAGTATTTCATGTATAGCTGCTCTCACAGATTTCCCCCACGTATCTTGTAGCTTAGAAGGTTTGTGCACTTGCATGGATCTGAAGTAAATACAGGAGACAGGAGAGCACAAAAAGACAAAGCTACTCATATTGTGGTAGTAATGTCATAAGAACTGGTAGGAAAATCAGTGGTGTATCTGCAATCACTTTCAAATATTTTTTAAAATAGAGTGTTGTTCCAGTTGATGGCATCACTTTACTTCCATTTATCATCATGGTCTCATCCAGCCTCATTAGAATTTATGAAATGTTGCTTCTCTCAGTTGCATAATTTGAGTATTTACAGGTCAAATTCAGAACACAGCTTTTCCTTATAGTGTAACTTATAGGAATGAGTAGTCAGAAGAATAAATGTTTTGTAGTATTCCAGTTTTTAAATGTTAGTATACCCAGTGTCAATGAGGAATGTTACTTAGTTTTGTAAATGTATGTACATACTTACTGTGTAAAGAACAGAAAAATATCAAACCAGTCACAATCTGACTTTAAAAAACATGCATCTCCTGTAGGTGTACAACATTCAGATTTCTAAATGAGTTTAGGTCACTCCATCTGCCTATTGAGGGGATAATCCCTACGGGCAACAGCAAATGTACACTTAAACTGCATTCTTTGGTGTTCCAAACTGCCAAGCAGATTACTAAGTTAAATATATTTCATAGGGCTTTCCAAGTTGGGTAGGCCAAGAGTGATGCAGCAAAAATTCAGCCTGTTTATTGGGAAAACTGGGAAAGCCTTATATGTTAGTCTTTGATAATTCCTTTGGTTCATTTAGCTGAAATCCTTTCCAGTCATCTTCTTGCCTTCAAATGAAATCCTGACAAGAAAAAAAGAAACAACTTGGACATGGAGAACTGAAGATGCTTTTCCCAGAAAACACAAGAAGATAGGATAAGTGTTAGACACTGTATAGGAACATTTAGCAGTTGCCTGCTAAAATGAATTGAATTTTGTTTAATTTTTGTTTCTTCAAATAAAATTCCATGTTCAGCTCACTTCTGAACTTGGGAGAGACCAAGCAATTATTAATTGTAAAGGTCTTAAAAGTTTTGCTTAATATGTGGTGCTAAGGATCTGAGCCATCTTCTACTCCATAGACACACTCCTTAAACTTTCAATGTCTAAGCGGAAATATTTAGTCCTGTATTTATAATCATAAGTATCATTGCCTGACTTTCAGACACCCTGGAAATTCTCTCACTAGAAGACATATTCCAGTTGAATGCAGTAGATACCTGTATTTAAAAAAATAATTAAGCTATCAGTCCTTGCACACTGTGAACAACCAAACAACAGCAAACTCCCAGAAATTAAAAGTTAATGCCGTCAGGGTCGTTCTGTATATTTGCTCAAAAAAATTACAAGGCAGGAGGAAAAAAAATCCCTGTTAATTGTCCAAACACATTTTAGCAAATGGATGCTTAAAAAATGGGTGTTAATTGACTAAAACATGTATTTGCCAAAAGCCATTATTTATTAGGTCCTATATAGAATAGAGCAAAACTTGCTCCTACCTTAAGAACCTTAACAGCTAAAATCAAAATGAACAAAAGATAAACACCTCATATGGTATCTACTGGAGTAACGGCTTGGCTCTCCACCATCTGTCCATGACATGTCTGTCCATGGAGAAAGTAGCCATCCAAGATGTGGCACTGCTCATTAGCAGTCTGGAAGCAACCCTAACGCTTTGGTACTGGACACCTTATTTCCTCAAGGCAATTTTGTCTGGAGTGCTGCTTGATTTGGAGTAGCCTCCTCTGTGGAAATTAAGAGACTCCTGGAAATTCTCTTTTGATTCATGTTGGTTCAATGGTTAAAACAATGAGCTTTTTTTTTCTGTTGTAAAATAGCACTATGGTTTAGGTTACAAAACTGGAATAGCCAATAAAAGGAAAGCGTTAAAAGAAAAATACTGAGAATTTCTCTGAGACATCTTTTGACTGAAGTGACTAAGGACCAACTCAGGAGTAATCCATTTAGGGTGCTTTCCTTTGTTTTATCAAAGCCATTCTTTGGCTTATCAATAACTTTAGAAAATATTAGTGTACTTCGATTTGTGAAAAATTAAGGAAATGTTTCTTAAATCCCTGCCTGGGATTGAAATTCATAAAACCTTTGAGTAATGGTTATTTCTCATATCTGGCTCACCCTCATGCCTAAGATGGTGATTGAATTGCTTCCTGCATGATGTTTTCTCTCCCACGTAGCGTGACAAACTTTCTATGACTTTATAATAACTTAAAAATGTTAAGTATCATCTTCCTTCTCAATTTTAAAGTTTCAGTTTCATTCCAGCTACAGTTTCATGGGAGAAAACTACCAAAACTCACTGAATTAATTTTAGTTCCGCCCCCCCTCCCCCCCCAGTATTTAATGAATGTTTATCATTCATTTGGTCTTGGAGCACAATATAGAATATTCCTTGCTACAACCAGCTCTACAAAATTATTAAGTAAAAGGGCACTTTGCTCCCATTCTACTTAATCATTTAGTAGATGGGAAAACCGTTTCGTCCTTGGAAATTAGGTATCTCTGAGAAGAAAAAAAAATTCACTGGAGAAATCACCTGCTAATTTCTGTATTATAGTAACAAGTGACTATGGTGACTCCTTGCTCCACAGTCCAAAAGAAGAAAATCTGTTTTCCAGTATTTGAGAAACTATTGCAAACCAACTTCTTTCAGTATCTTGGTGGTGTGACTACTCTCTAAAGTAAATGCTGCTTGTGGAAATCACCAAAGTGTCATTTTATCCTGTATATTTGCTGAAATATGAGTACCTCAATGCTATGACCTGAAATGTGTGTAACATCCCACTTGCTGTTTTAAGGGATGTGTGTTATTCTGGGAGGAATAGGAAGAAAATCTTTGCAAAATGTTCTAGGCTTCACTAGCACTTGGCCCCTGTACAGTCTTTCAGAATAGAACAACTACAGTCTTCACCTGGTGAAGAAAGACACTGACAGACAGACAGTCCAGCAGGTGGTTAGGGCACATGATGCATAAGAAGAGTTCTGGGTTTGCTCAGATGGGAAGAGAAGGCCAAACAAAGATGGGGGGATCTAATTGCTCTCTTCTGTTATCTGATGAGTGATTAGAAAGAAGATGGAGTCAGGAAAGGGAATGGAAATTTGAACAAGGTAGAAGGAAGAAATTCTTCACTGTGTGGGTGGTGAAGTACTAGAGTAGGTGCACAGGAATGCTGTGGCATCTCTGTCCTTAGAGATGCTCAAAATTTGCCTGGTGTCCTGATTTGTGGTAAAACAGAAACAAATTTTTGTTCAGTAATTTTACTTCGTAGCTAAGCCTCTCTCAACTAAATGAACTCTCTGAAAGTAACAGCGTATTGTCCAGACACTGTTCACTCCTAGAGTGATAAGACCCATGTTTATAGTTGATGCCAAGGCACGGTGTGCAGAGAAGCTCTTGCTTATACTTACTGCCGTAATAACCAAGACCAGCCAACTTTGTTATTTGACCCGCTGGAGAGCTGGAAGCAGAAAAGAGTAGAGGGGTCACACCTGCAGGGAGGCGAGGACAGGACAGGTGACCCAAAACTGACCAACAGAGTATTCCATCCCATCTGCATCGTGCTCAGTATAAAAGTTGAGGGATCAAATGGTCAGCTGTCTTTCTTCAATGGCCAGGGTCTGAGGAGGACTCTTGTCTGTTCCTCTGCCTTTGACCCTGACCCATGCATTCCTGAATCCAGATCTGGAATCCGGCTCCTGTCCATCACTGAGTCCAGTCTGGGACTTTCCTGCTGGTGATGTGATCGTCATCCTGGGAGCTTGATACTGGTTTTGTATATATTGTATATATTTCATTATTTCCTTTTTATTATTTTATTAATATTCCATTAAAGTAGTTTAGTTTTCTTCCAAACTTACAAGTCTCTTTCTCTCTCTACGTCATCTCCTTGGAGAGAGGGGTGGGGGAGAGCATCTGTCATTCATTTCAGTGCCTAGTCTGGCCAAAACCATGACACCTGGACATGGCTATGGGCAACCTGATGTAACTTTGAGGCTAGCCTGGCTTTCAGCAGGAGGCTGGAGTAGAAGACCTCAGGCAGTCCTGAAGGGCAAAGAAGTCTAGGAAGGCTGGACATTCTTCAAGAATGAAATCTTAAAGGCGCAGGAGTAAGCTGTCCCCGTGTGCTGGAAGACAAGCCAGTGGTGAAGAAGAATGACTTGGCTGAACAGAGAACTTTGGCTGGAATTCAGGAAAAAAAGGAGAGCTTATGACCTTTGGAAGAAGGGACAGGCACCTCAGGAGGACTACACAGATGCTGTGAGGTTATGCAGGGAGAAAATTAGAAGGGCCAAGGCCCAACTAGTACTTAATCTGGCTACTGCCATAAAAGACAAAAAAGAGTTTCTATAAATACATTAGCAACAGCAGGAGGGCTACAGAGAGTCTGTATCCTTCATCGGATGTGCGGGGAAAGATAGTGACAAAGACTGAGGAAAAGGCTGAGGTACTTAATACCTTCTTTGCCTCAGTCTTCAATAGTAAGACCAATTGTTCTCGCGCACCCAGCCCCCTGAGCTGGAAGACAGGGATGGGGAGCAGAATGAAGCCCCTGTAATCCAAGAGGAAGTGTTTCGCAACCTTTGACACCACTTGGAGACCCACAAGTCTATCGGGCCAAAAGTGATCCACCCAAGGGTACTGAGGGAGCTGGCAGAAGTGCTCACCAAGCCACTTTCCACCATTTACCAGCAGTCCTGGCTAATGAGGGAGGACCCAGTTGACTGGAGGTCAGCAAATGTGACGCCCCCCTCCAAGAAGGGCTGGAGGGTGGATTTGGGGAACTCTGGGCCTGTCAGTCTTACGTCAGTGCTGGGGAAGATTATGGAGCAGATCATCTTGCATGCCATCAAGCAGCACATATGTGACAACAGCACATATGTGACAACAGCACATATATGACATATGGTTGTTTCATAAACCCAGTCATCATGGGTTTNTCTCTACGTCATCTCCTTGGAGAGAGGGGTGGGGGAGAGCATCTGTCATTCATTTCAGTGCCTAGTCTGGCCAAAACCATGACACCTGGACATGGCTATGGGCAACCTGATGTAACTTTGAGGCTAGCCTGGCTTTCAGCAGGAGGCTGGAGTAGAAGACCTCAGGCAGTCCTGAAGGGCAAAGAAGTCTAGGAAGGCTGGACATTCTTCAAGAATGAAATCTTAAAGGCGCAGGAGTAAGCTGTCCCCGTGTGCTGGAAGACAAGCCAGTGGTGAAGAAGAATGACTTGGCTGAACAGAGAACTTTGGCTGGAATTCAGGAAAAAAAGGAGAGCTTATGACCTTTGGAAGAAGGGACAGGCACCTCAGGAGGACTACACAGATGCTGTGAGGTTATGCAGGGAGAAAATTAGAAGGGCCAAGGCCCAACTAGTACTTAATCTGGCTACTGCCATAAAAGACAAAAAAGAGTTTCTATAAATACATTAGCAACAGCAGGAGGGCTACAGAGAGTCTGTATCCTTCATCGGATGTGCGGGGAAAGATAGTGACAAAGACTGAGGAAAAGGCTGAGGTACTTAATACCTTCTTTGCCTCAGTCTTCAATAGTAAGACCAATTGTTCTCGCGCACCCAGCCCCCTGAGCTGGAAGACAGGGATGGGGAGCAGAATGAAGCCCCTGTAATCCAAGAGGAAGTGTTTCGCAACCTTTGACACCACTTGGAGACCCACAAGTCTATCGGGCCAAAAGTGATCCACCCAAGGGTACTGAGGGAGCTGGCAGAAGTGCTCACCAAGCCACTTTCCACCATTTACCAGCAGTCCTGGCTAATGAGGGAGGACCCAGTTGACTGGAGGTCAGCAAATGTGACGCCCCCCTCCAAGAAGGGCTGGAGGGTGGATTTGGGGAACTCTGGGCCTGTCAGTCTTACGTCAGTGCTGGGGAAGATTATGGAGCAGATCATCTTGAGTGCCATCAAGCAGCACATATGTGACAACCAGGTGATTTCTCCCATGTAGCAACTGATAGGACAAGAAGAAACAGCCTCAAGTTGCACCAGGGGAGGTTTAGATTGAATATTAGGAGAAATGTTCCTCACCAAAAAGGTTGTCAAGCACTGGAACAGGCTGCCCAGGGAAGTGGTTGAGTCACCATCCCTGTGGGTATTTAAAAGACATGTAGACATGGAGCTTATGGACATGGTTTAGTGGTGGACTTGGCAGCGCTAGGTTAATGGTTGGACCTAATGATCTTAAAGGTCTTTTCCAACCTGAACGATTGTATGATGCTATGATACTACTGAAAGTTAATAAATAGTGGAATTCAGTCTCCCTCTCCTGTGAGCCTTCAAGTCAGAACAGTGCCTGGTCAAAATGAGGGCCTCTTTTTACAATTGCTTGCAAATTCAGAAGATGTACACCTTAGAGTGAAGAATTTATGATCTCAGATGGAATATGATTACTAACAACAAAATTCTCCATGCTGTTACACTGTATTCTGTAAAACCTCTCTTATTTGGCTAGAAATTCTTCTACTGGCACAGACTGAGAAGCAAAATCAAATTAATTGCATTGATCAAAAAATTAGTTTAGCTGATAAATGAGGTTATTTTTTATATTGTTAAAGGGCCAAACTGTAGACTTGCTGAATCATTTATTTATTTATGGAGGTGCACTAGCTCATAATGTCAGCTCATAGTTGGCCGTGATTTGACTTTCTGGCCACTTTTCTTTTCCTAGGGAACTGTACTTTGGATTCCACAGAGAGGATTTGCAAAGAAGTTACTGCACTTTATAGTTAAATACGTTTATTCCAAGGCTGAAATAATAAAATAGGTTGAATAAATGTCCTCACATTGGATCAGAAAACATGGAGCCTACGGCTTTTTTTTACCAGTCTAAGCTGCTTTCTGCTAGTGTTTGCTCATGAGATATGAAGTTTACCTGCAATATCCAAGTTTACATCTGATATGCACAGTTAATTCTTTCCTTTTCTTGGAAATGCATAAGGGTTTTTGCAAGCTGGGCTGCTGAGTTTTTCCCAACTTGCAGGGGCACCAGAGCTTTGGCATATTTTCCTTGAGGTTTTCTCATATGGTTTATCAATTACAATATGCAGTCAGATGCACCATTTTATTTTTACCAGTATTCCCTTTTACCAACTCTACAGCCAGTGTTGTACAGAAACAGACTGTGAGAATTCAAAACACAAAAATGTAATTCCTAAAAAACATCTAGTTGAGGCTGGTCCCTCTCATTGCAGTTGCCTGAGGCTGGGTGATTTACAGGAGTGCTTTCTTGTGGTTTATGCACTTTCCTATCCCAGAGGAGGGTAGAGGAATACATTGCTGTTCTTACGAATATTTTATATATATATATATATATAAAATCTAATTTACTGCAATAGGGTTGTTAATATGAACTGTTGTACTCAAGGGCATAAATTCATGCAGAATAAGACCACTTGACTGATAAAGTGGAAATCTTGTGGCAGGTAAGTGTTGAGAGTGTAAGTCCCTGCTGGGAGACAGGTAGGAAATGGAACTGAATTACCAATTAGAACTTTTTCAGCCAAATCTTGATGATTCCTTATTAAATATGTAATGTCCTTTTGGCTCTATTTTATTTCTGGCAACTGGGTAAAAATGTATTTTTTTTTCTAGTTGGAAGAGATTGTTTTATATTGTACCTCTTACACGTGAGATAAATAGAAGCCATTATGTATTTCAATATCAAAGAACAGGATTGAGCTACAGGTTCCCATATATTGCCTTTCTCCACTCCTGTGACTGGGAAAATAAATTTCTGTGAGCAGAAGCATCCTTTTGTTGGCTGAACTGTACGTGATCAATTTTCTTTATACCATGGCTAATATTAAAATATTAACTTCAGTTTTATTTAATTTTCTAAAACAGTGGAAGTAATAATTCTGTGATGCCTTTGGTCTTTGATATTCTAGTAACGTGCATTTTTAATTAGGAAGCTATTTTATTTCAATAAAACTTTCTGAGAAAGTGTATAACGCTGGAATATTCTTGATTCAAAGGGAACTGTTACTGTACTTCATAAAGGCTCTGTAAACCTCTGTAGAGGTTTTTAACAAGATCCAAATAAGTGTTAAAAATACAATTAAGAAAACCTTTTACCTGCTGGTTTAACAGTGCTACAACAGCATAGGATGCAAGGGTTATATACTGTGGTGGACCTGTACCACTGAAATCTGTGGAGGGGTCAGGAGAGGAAGAGCACATGTAGTGGACAGAAAAGACATACTGACTCAAATGCCTGTAAATTTTTGGATTAAATTAAAACCTGCCTTTCCTCAACGGGAATGTCCCTTTCTCTAGAGGTGCAAACATTGAACATTACATCAGCTATACAATCTGCAAAACTGTTTTCAATGAAAGCTGATACACGTACATTCAAGGAATTAAGCACTTAATCAATGTGATGTATATCCTGAGGCCACCACAATGTGATGCTTTTAAAAAGCTAATTGTGAGCTGTAATTGAGAACTAATTGGCTGATGAAGTAAGAATTTCTTTTCTAAAATTGCTTTGCTTATTAAATTTAAACATTTATGACATCTGATTTCTTTATTTGTTACTTTTTATTTTTCCTAGGAAAGGAAATTTAAAACTTGGCTGCTGTGTTTTACTGGGACTTCATTTGTTGTTTATTTTGCCTTCCTTTGACCTATGCCTCTACACACACTTGGGTGTGTTGTTTTCTTTTATACTCACTCCAGACTCCCCCAGTCACAGAGTAGGCAAGAGAGCTGCTGGGAGTGTAATACCAGTTTCCTTCAGTAGTCAGCTGTCAGTGGTGTACAGATAATCTGTCCTTGAACCAAAAATTATCTGATATGAGTCATCCGGGGGCCCTCCCTTTTGAATGGGTAAGGGGAGTCTTAATGTTTCTTTTCAATAAGAGAAGTGATAATAATAGCCCATGTCTGAAGAGAAAAAAATGGAAATGCTCACAAATGCCCATTAGTAATGTAGGACTTTAAAATAGCCTCCTGCCCAGTCATGAGGGTAAATGAGAACTCAACTCGCTGGAAGAGCCTGCCAAGTGTGAATAGTGGTCTTGCCAGATGCTTTATGAATGTATGTAATTGAGGTGCTGGTAAGGGGATGGTCCACCTTATCTGTGGCATTCAGGGGACGTTATTGATGTGGCATTGCTCCCCAATACAATGCTTATTGCTCTACAGTAAAGATATTGTAGCAATATCTTTAGTTGCACAAAAAGCATGTGTGAACATGGTACCACTATGCAGAATTTTGTGCTCAATTACCTCCAGAGGAGTCATGATTGGTTTTGATTAAGGCCAGTATCAGTAAAGAGCCAGGGTGCAAAACAGGGATAATCATTAATCAGGTTGAAAACAGAAATTCAAGGGAAATTACTTCAGAACACAGCCAGGCTGGGATGACACCTTATTGACCTATGCAGTGTCAGAGGGCAAGAACATTGTTGCTCTAAGTCTACGAAAGATAAAACTAAGTTGGTGAAAAACTTAAGTAATTCTTACCTTTTGGGAAATGTATGGTTTTAGGGATTGAGACAGTCTGAGGTTAGACTTCAGGAAATTATCAGATAATTTTTATTTTGTAGCATGTATTCTTGACATGTTTTTTGCTTTCCTGACTGCCATATTGTGTTCTAAATATCGCCGATATTTGATCCTTAAAAACATGGAGGTAACACGAAGAAATAAATAAGGCTGCTGTGTATTCTCTCTCTTAGCGGTTTGATTTATCAAATTATATTGAACCTTGTGGATTAGGAGAAAACCATTAACACGACTGTGTAGCTCCTATATGCTAAGTCCACACTGCTGTGCATTAATGTGCAGTCCACATTACTTTTTTTACAAGGAAACCATACAATAATAAGCAGGAATGTTGTCATTATTAAGCAACTATTACACATATTTCAATCTGTAAAGAATAATTTTTACTTTTTTCCCCCTACTTTTATTCCGGTTCCTTTTCATGAAAACCCTTTTAAGGTGAATTAAGAAAGGAGAATAATTCATGCATTCAGTGTCAGGAACTGGCAGTGCTAGTATGTCATCCCCCCTTCAGAACTGTGACATTAAGTTTTTCTCAGTATGCTCCAAACCTAAAACTCAACCAACTTAAGACTTTTGACACCATACCCTCCAGAAAATGTCTAACTGCTCCTGGTCCCGTCTTTATATATCACAGAATCATTTACGTTAGAAGAGACCTTTAAGATCATCGAGTCCGACCATAAACCGAACACTGCCAAAACCACCCCTAAACCATGTCCCTCAGCACCATGTCTACAGGTCTTTTAAATACCTCCAGGGATGGCAATTCCACCACTTCCCTGGGCAGCCTGTTCCAATGCTTGACAACCCTTTCAGTGAAGAAGTTTTTCCTAATATCCATCCTGAACCTCCCCTGGTGCAACTTGAGGCCATTTCCTCTTGTCCTATCCCCTGTTACTTGGGAGAAGAGACTGACCCCCACCTGGCTACAGCCTCCTTTCAGGTAGTTGTAGAGTGATAAGGTCTCCCTTCAACCTTCTCTTCTCCAGGCTAAACAATCCCAGTTCCCTCAGCCATTCGTCATAAGACTTGTTCTCTAGGTAACTCATCAGCTTCGTTGCTCTTCTCTGGACATGCTCCAGCACCTCAATGTCCCTCCTATGTCTTCTAGTCTATATGATAGAATAGATCCTACTTTGATACTATTTCTGATATGCTATTTGAGTGGCAGCACAGGAAATCAAGTCCATGGCTCCTGAGCGCAGCAGCATTGCAAAGATCCTGTTTTTTCAGCCTTCTGTCCGTTCAGTGATTTCTCTCAATGACATTTTTCTCCTTACGTATTCGCTTATGATGTAAAATGAATTCATAATCCCTGTCAGTGTTAAAAGTTGGGCAGACTTTTGTGTTGTTTCTCATGTGTTTTTAGCATGCACTCCTCGTAAACTGCTGAAGATAACTACTCTATAAAAGGTGGTATGGGTTCATTCCAAATCCCACTGGCTTCAGTGTGAGCATTTTAATTAATTCTAATCCAGTCCCAAATGTTCATCCTTAATGTTCCTTGCGCATAGCGTCTTCAGACTTGAAGAGTGTGTTGTGCTTTGTGTGGCACAAGAGAGAAATAGGGACACAGACAGATAACAGAGGCTTGATGCCAGAATTGGCAGTTCGGCAGCTGAAATGCAGTGTATGTTCCTCAGGTCTTGCCAGAAAGGAGAAGTAAGCCAACTTCTGTTTGTAGACTAGACTTGTTACGTATGCCAAAAGTGAGCTTTATACTAACCATTCTGATAACAACTATAATCAGTAATTGCTCATGAAAAATATTGCCACATTTTCCAGTGTGTCTTTCTCTGGCCGTTACCAGTGCTCTTCCAGATCATAGTTTCCGGTCGCAACAGGCTTCATAGCTTTGGGAATACTCTTTTGTATGCATAAAGCAGTTTTCAACCTTTTGGAGTTTAGAGATGCCTTCAGATGTTCCAGTGGAGGTAAGAAGCCACATATAGAGAATTTCAGCCTGCTAGCGGTAGTCTCACTGTCTGTTTTTAGAAAGTTTTCACAGTCCTAAGGGCAGTCTGCAACTCGGGCACATACCCTCCATCTCTGTGAGGACACCGTGTTCCCCAACAGGCCTTGTTTGCCCTGATGAGCCTCTCCTGGACCCCTCACACAAGCACCCTCTGCCTGCTGCTCCAGGAGCTCTGTTTCAGCTCAGGTTTGAGCCCTTGTCAGAGCTGCCACGGAGCAGCAACCATGAGACTGCTACAGGAGGGACAAGAAGGCAGGAGCTGAGGGACACCACAGTGCAGGCAGGACAGCACCTTAGCTGATGGAGCATGGTACCCAGGCAGGTTGTACAGAGACTGGCAGAGCAACAGCTTTCTATCAACAGTCTGATGCTCATCAGACAAGGGAAGGCAGTGTTATATCCAAGATCAGTCAGGGAAATCCAGTCTGAGGTTCAGGAGCAGCAAGGGACAGGAGACAAGTACCCTACGGTGTAGCTCAGGCGGAGCTGGGTTGTCCAGGTCTGAGCTTAAAGGGAGCTCAAGTCCGTGGCCAAGGATGTGAGTGCCTGTGAGGGGTCCCAGGTGAGGCTGGTCAGGGTGATTAAGGCCTATTGAGGCACTTGGGGCCCTGACAGTCAATTAAAACTGTCCAAGAGACGAAGGAAAAGCAATTTCAAAACAGAAAACTACAGAAAGATGGTCAACTTCAGTGCTGGGTGTTAGGGGTTTTAAGAATTAGGCTAAGAATAAGTGGGAAGTCTGAGGATCTCAGTGAATCAAAGAATTGTCCATGTTCATAAACTGTACACTGAGAAAAAAGGCTATCATATCATTATGCTTTAAAATAAAATAGAAATGGTTTCATATGGCAGAAATTATTTCTGAGATGTTTCAGCTCACCACACCTTGTTGCTGTGCAGTCAAACACATGGACCAGAACATTTTTTCAAGTTGGCAAGTACGTAGTTTTCAAAATAAGCTGCGGGAAGCTTACTGAAATTGAAAAAAATGTTCACCAGCTCTTCTATCTTCACTTTGCTGCCTATTCTGTGCCTTCAGCAACAGAGCACTGCGTTTGTCCAGTTGTGCTATCCACCTCTACATATTCTACCTAAGGGAAGAAAGCCACGCTGAGGTAGTGCTCAGATTGCATAATGCACTCCAAGATACAGATAAATCCCATTTTGTCAGAGGTCTAAGTGGCAGAATTTGAAAAGCTAGAGACTGCTGCATTGTCAGTACAGATTCTGGTCATCAGGCCATTATTTTAGTCTCTTTCTGTGCTCCCATCTCACCTATGTTATCAAATCTACAAAATCAAGGCTTATAAAGTTCAGTGAACCAGACAGAAATATAAAATATAACTTGCTAAAATGTTGAATTTCTGATTTAATGAAAGCCACGCACCTTCAGCCACTTGGATTTATTTACTTTAGGGCTGAAGTTTTCTTACACTTGCTGAAATACTGCATGTGTTAAGGCACGTATGCACTGTGCAACTTGCAATAATAGTGCAATGCAGGTTAACAAACTGAAGAGACCTAATTATGAGTGTTGTCAGCAAATGAAGCAGTTTGAATATGGCTAAAACCTGAGTTTATGGGAACCTTGAAGAAGTCTGTTTTCCAGTGTGGCATAAATTTATGTAAACAATTTGTGCAATTGTAAGTCAACAGTCAATGCAGCCCTAAAAAATGCAATTGGATTTTTAGCAGCAGCATTTATACTTGGAGAGGTTAGAGCACTCATGATTTCCTTTCTTACCCAATTAAGGCCTGGAAAACAATGAGTCAGCCTTAACTGTGAAAAAAAAATTTCTACCTGAAACTGTTAAATTTTCCCCCAGAGAGAGGTAATACTTTACGAGTGTGCAGAATAAGTTTTTTTAATGCAGCAGAACTAGCGCGCTGTTTGGATATCATGTTCCATAATCTTTAATAGCCGAGGTATGTCTGAAGTAGAGGGATACATTACTGTGATCACAGGCTTCCAGTAAAAACACTATATCTGGCATGGTGATGAAAACAGCCTTAGGAAGCCCTAAAGGAACAGGATGAAATAGAAAAATTGGTGTACATCATCTGGAATATACACAGTACAGTTTTTTAACCAAATAATTTAGAAAGTACCTTATTATTTAAGAATGATATCTTAAGAATGAAAAACTAAAGTGGATGTAAAACCAAATCACTTTGTTTGCAAGAAGGAAATTAGCAGTTTTGGTTGTACTTGTACAAAAATGTTTGAGAAGAATTTAGGTATGCAGGCTACTTTTATAATACAGAAATCTGTTAATTAACCTCCTTCCTCTTTTATATGAGATGCCAAGATGTTTGAAGACAGATCATCAACATTTAATTATTTCAGAGTGAAAAATCAAGTAAAACTATATGAAGTTCTTAAATTTAATTCCTACTTAAATATGCAGGAATTTTTTTCTGCTATTTATAAATCTATTTTGAAAGCACTGAAAATACATTTTGCCAAGGTACCTGTTATCTGCTTATTATCCGACTGTTCTTATTACAGCTCTCTATGAATGTTCTTCTTGTCGTTCTTGGTTATAGCTGAGTTCCTATGTTGATGAATTTCTACGTCACAGACTGAAAATCTTTGTTACTTATGTGCAAGTACACTTCTTATCAACTCTGTTATTGCCTTATTCTGTGTAATGATCTGTACCTGATGTATGCAGCTTTCACTTCTGTAGTTAGGCAGCTTTCTATTTTGAGTTTGGGTTTTTTTCAGTTGTTTTCTCTCAAAAGTAGCAAGTTTATGGAAAAACATAAGGAAAAAATTATCTACAATTGGGCAAGTGACCTAAATTTTCTGTGCTTCAGTTGCCACAATTTCAAAGTAGGAAGGAGAAAATTATTAAATACTCTGCCTGTAGAGTTTATCTGAGGTAGTTGTCTAAAAGCAAATTCTTGTGCTTTTTAACATTCATAGCCTAAATAATTTTTAATGTATTTTCTATATATCCTAATTCTTTTGCACCAAGAAACATATGGGCTATATGCCATCTAGTTTTGCTTTTCAAAACAGAGCAAAAATAGCAGGCACATTCACCAAAGTAACGCTTTTTTGTGTTTCAAAATCACTAGACATCAGACCTTTTGGACTAGAGCAAAATCATAAAAATCTTGGCATTTTTACGGCATGTGACACTGACTTCACAAACACCTGATCCATATTTAATTACTGTTCAGATCTGACATCTTTGCCAAATGCTACTCCAAGATTTAATTTGTATGAAAACCAAAGACTGTTTTTCTTTTCTTATATAGGCAATGGTTGTTTAACCAGTTTTAAGTAACCACTCAGGCTTTGTGACCTTTGGGTGTGTATGTGCCACCTGTCCTCCAGAGCCCGCTGAGGTCTCCCTTAGTCTCTCTCTAGTTCTCCAGACTGCATTCTGAACCTTTTCAATTACTCTGTGAGAGATATATTTGTACACTGTCATATTCAGCCCTTGACACTTCATTATCATTTATAAAAATGAGGTCTTCATTTAATACAGGACAATTGCTTTTTTTTTTTTTTTTAATACCTATTAGAATGATGGAATAATTTAGGTGGGGAAGGACCTTTGCAGGTCATCTAGTCTCAAACCTGGACTTAGTGTCTTGTCCAGCTGAGTTTTGAATACCTCTGAGGCTGGGGACCCCAGAGCTCCTCTGTACAGACACTCCAGCCTTGCTGTGAAGAATTTCTTCCTTATAACTGGCTGGAATTTCCCTTGCTGCAGCTTGCAGCTATTTTCTCTTTTCTTTTTGTTCTTTACCTCTGAAAAGAGTCTGAACCTGCTGTCCTTATAATCACAGAATCACAGAATGGTAGGGGTTGGAAGGGACCGTCAGAGATCATCTAGTCCAATTCCCGTGCCAAAGCACGTTCAGCTAAAGCAGGTTGCACAGGATGGTGTCCAGGCAGGTTTTGAGTATCTCCAGAGGGGACACCACAGCCTCTCTGGGCAGCCTGTTCCAGTGCTCTGTCACCCTCAAATTGAAGAAGATTTTCCCTCATGTTGAGATGGAATTTCCTGTGTTGCAGTTTGTGCCTGTTGCCCCTTATTCTGTCACTGGGCACCACTGAAAAAATCTGGCCCCATCCTCTTGACACCCGCCCTTTAGATATTTATAAGCATTGATGAGATTCCCTCTCAGTCTTCTCTTCTCCAGGCTAAACAGACCCAAGTCCTTCAGCCTTTCCTTCTAAGAGAGAAACTCCATTCCCTTGATTGTCTTCGTAGCCCTCTGCTAGACTCTCTCCAGTATTTCCCTGTCCTTCTTGAACTGGGGAGCCCAGAACAGGACACAGGACTCCAGGTGCGGCCTCACCAGGGCAGAGTAGAGGGGGAGGGTGACCTCCCTCCACCTGCTGGCCACACTGCTTTTGATGCACCCCAGGATGTCATTGGCCTTCTTGGCCACAAGGGCACATTGCTGGCTGATGGTCACCTTCTTGTCCACCAGGACTCCCAGGTCCCTCTCTGCAGAGCTGCTTTCCAGCAGGTCAGCCCCCAACCTGTACTGCTGCATGGGGTTATTCCTCCCCAGGTGCAGGACCCTACACTTGCCTTTGTTGAACTTCATTGGGTTTCTCTCTGCCCAACTCTCCAGCCTGTCCAGATCCCACTGTATGGCAGCACAGCCTTCTAGCCTAATTAGAGAATGGAAGATGGTGATTAGATTCCTCCGTAAGCCTTCCTCTCTGGAGGCTTAGCAAACACAGCTACCTCTCCTTGTACATCATGCATCGCAAACCTCTAACCACTCTGGTGATCCTCCCCTCTCCAGTTTCTCATTGTCTTTTTTAGAGTCTGGTGGTCATGAGGAGTCGAAATAGGAGATGGTAGTTTAGGTGTGGCTACACAGGTAGAGGGGAAAAACTCCCTTCAGCCAGTGGGTAGCACTCCTGCTAATGCAACCCAGGACACAACCCTCCTGTTGCGGCAGAAGGGGCACTCTGCAGGTTTGTGTTCAGCCTGTTACTCACCTAGACCCTCAGGTCCATTTCTGCAGACTTAATGCAGTAGCTTAAATATAACCTGTGTCATTATTGATTTAACTCAGGGAATACCTTCCCCATCTTAAATTTGCATTTTAATGTAACCAACTTAACGAGATATAGCAATAATACATCTCTATATTGGAAGGTTTTCTTTCCTCTTTCTTAGATATGAGATGAAACAGAGGTGCTACCACTATCACTGATGGGCTCAGCCTTGGCCAGTGGGTCCATCTTGGAGCTGGCTGGCATTGGCTGTAGCAGACACAGGGGAAGCTTCCAGCAGGTTCTCACAGAAGCCACCCCTGTACGTGTGCCCCTGCTGCCAAAATCTTGCCACACAAACCCAATACAGCCACTGAGTACAAATGTTTCTTTTTTGAGTGAACTTGTGAATTCTTCCTGTCCAAAGTTAGTTGTTACTAATGATTTGTTTATAGTGAAGCATTTCATTGTATACATGCATTTGCATACACAATATATTAATATATTAATTATATGTGTATATTAATAGATATATATCTATCTACACCTATACACATAAATTATTATTTTTTAGATAGACTCACTGATGTATTTTGTGTTCTCTACTCAGACTTATTTCATTTTACTATACACTGGGAATTACTCCTTTTTACCCCTTGCTATTTAGGTCAAATAGAAGAACGTTCAGTTTCTTCTCAGGTTCCCACAGCTGAAGTTGTCCCTCACCAGAAAAGCTTGGTATGTCATTCTTGGTTTTATTATTTATCTATTTTCACAATATATTTTGGCAAGCATGCTGGCTTAATGCCAACGAGGAAATGGGCTTTCAGTCACGGAAAGCACTATCTATAGTTTGTTACTTTTTTGCTCAGGAGAGACAATGAAAACATCTTTCACTGAAGGAGAAACAGGCCAACATGAGTGCCTGGGATTCTCAGAACTAGCATCAGTCTGACGTTGAGCTTGTGAAACACAAATAATTGAAGTAACAAGTTCAGCTCTTGTCATGCTGAAAATATAGCAAAGTAAAATATTTAGGAAATAAAAACTATGGAATTTTAAAAAGGTTTTTGTCTTCCAACTTTTCATTTCCTCTTACAAACAATAAAAAGTAACAGGTGTTAAAGATAAAAAAGAAAGCATATGGGCTTTGAGTGAATAGCAAAATACCCGGAAAGCAGCATGGATTATAAAATAGGGTGTTAAATTATCTCTTAACATTATGCCAAGAAACCACTACTCTCTTACCAAGGTTTATTGGCTGCAACAGCTGATTCCCCATGAGGAGGTCAATATAAACCAGCAGCAGAAAAGGAGGGAGCTGGCAGGCCATATTAGCTCAGAACTGAGACGAGTCTTGGGACTCTTAATTCTGCAGGCGCAGGGATGACGTGCCCCTGCGGAAAGCCAATCAGCATGGAAAGCTGATTCTTTTCAGAAGGTTTTTCCCAGTGGAAGCTGGGACTGTGACCCTGTATTTCCTCCTGAGATGTGAAGAACACTTGCCTGTTTTATTCCAGGAAGAAAGGAAAGGGGCTTAATTCCAGCTTGTAATGCAGCTTGTCCTACAAGATGCCCTTCGGCCTTCCCGTGTTTTCCCTAAGCTTCAGTGCTGTTCTGTGGCATCTGTCAGACTAGTGTTTTGTGCAGTTGCTGTTTCGTAGTACCTGTGTATCACAGGTCTGTGTGGAGTAATGAGCATTCTGGCACCCTCCTCACGATATTCTTTGAAAGATACCTGGAGTATAGAAGTAATACAGGGAGGAGCAATATAGTGCAAGTATAAAGTGAAGAATAGCCTGCCTTCTAACTTTGCACCTATCATTTTCTATTTGGGCTCCTCTGGTTAAAGGAGAATTCATTTTTACAATATTAATGAATTTTTGTCATAGATGATTCAGTTAAGATCTCCTGATGTTCACTGGACAGGTTTTCATTTTTGGTCTTACATCTGCATTTGGTCTGATTTCATTGTACCATTAGCTTTTTTGGGTTTGTACTGCTTTAAGTAGAGCCTTTGTGGATCCTGTTTCTGTGCTTATATATCCAGCTGTAAGTGATGAAGACTTAGGCCTATGATCAAAAGCACTGTGAGAAAAGAATTGTAGAGTTATTTGGTTTTGGCAACACTTTAAGGCCCTAAGAAGTAGTTAAAGATAGTGGCTTTTGTTCACAGCTGATGTACACAGGAAAAATGAACACATTTTCAGGCAAAAATGTACTCTCACCCCCTCCCCCCCCAATAAAGGGTATCAAATTTCAAGCAAAAACAACTTAAAAGCAATCCATCTGTTTTCATCCTAATTAGGTAAATTCGTTAAATAGTTTAAGAGTAGCTGGGTAGGTAGATCGTACAATGCAGAGAAATAGTTATCTGTACTGGTTTGATGAGAAAGGAAAGGAATGACCCAGGAAGAGAGAGATTGCAGTGTACCATGGAACACCCACCTCTGCTGAGTTCAGGATCTGTGATATCACAGAATCACAGAATGTTAAGGGTTAGAAGGGACCTCTAGAGATCATCTAGTCCAACCCCCCTGCCAGAGCAGGTCCACCTACAGCAGGTTGCACAGGATGGCGTCCAGGCGGGTTTTGAATGTCTCCAGAGTCGGAGACTCCACCACCTCTCTGGGCAGCCTGTGCCAGTGCTCTGCCACCCTCAAAGGAAAGAAGTTCCTCCTCATGTTGAGATGGAACTTCCTATATTTGATTGTATACTGTCCTGGTCCTATCACTGGGTACTACTGAAAAAAAGACTAGATTAATGAATTCCTAGGCTTGTCTTGTGTCCATATTTTGTGACTGCACTGTGGATGAATAGTGAAAAGTGCTGGTACAGGACAAGTGGTGAAACTGACATCCAAAGGGGGACAGGGTTGAGGACTGTTGCTGTTCCTGGCACTGCAGCCTTGCAGTGATATTCATGTCTTTGGCAACTGCAGCCCAAGATAGAAGAGTTGCAGCCTGGGTGTGTGACTCTCAGCATGACCGAAAGAAAATTTACCTAGTTTATAGAAGCTTATCTTTTACTCTGCTAACATTACTCGACAAGAATCCCGTTGCCACCAGCTTTTGTGCCAGCTCTTACTTATTATAAATAAATAAATACCTCTGTAAATAAATGTATACAATACCTCTATAAATAAATACCTTTTATTGAGGTATCTATTCTTTAGCAGCACATACTGAAGCAAGTAGTACCCTGGAACAATAAAAGAACAGCTCTTCTAGAAGAGTTTTGTGCCTGAAGAGACGGGGAGGAAGTTTGCAGGCATCCCAGCAAATTCAAGGATGGGTTGTACCTCTGTGTATGGCTCGCGTCTGTGGTGACTTGTAGGATTGCATTCTTTGTGTTATCTGAAGTGTACCATGTAAGAATTGTTGGAGAACTTTAGTAAAAATTGAATACCATTGTTCTTTGTCATGACACAGCAATGCATAATACTTTTCTATTTTTTCTTACCTTTTTTTACAACTGAGGGCATATGCAAGAAATAAGCATCTTTGTGAGTTTACACAGTTCAGGCTCCTATATTTCACCTGGAAATAAAATCATTTGACACATTAGCATAGTATAATTGGAAGTAGTTATGATGTTACAGAAGATTATATCTTCAGATGAAGACTAACCTGGAACAACAAATAAACTCAGAAGAAACAAAACACTTGTATCCATACAAAAGTCAATGATAATAAAAAAACAAAGGTATCAAACCAGAATCAAAACGTTGTGTAAAATATGCATTCAAAAAGGCATCAAGGTAAATAAAAGATGTTTGGTTTTTTTTTAAAAGGAATTACAGATTCAAAAGAAAAGCAGGAAAGACTCTATAATAGGTCCCCAAGCATATATGAAATGCTGTAGCTCCATCTGAATGTGACTTCCAGGTCTATTGAGAAAAATTCATTATCTGAAGATATGCATACATAATATCATGTGTTGTTAGTCTTCAGTGAGTCTTCTGACAGGTTAAGTTAAAAAAAGATGTAAGTCTTTGTGGGAGTGGGTTTTCTGACATCTCATAGATTTACATCTTCATGGGACCTCACTGATTTAGTTGGTAATATCTGACCTTTATTTCAGATGTAGCACAATACGCACAGAGTGGTAACTATGCTAAAATTTGTGAATATAATAGAACGGAAAAGAATAAATGTTAGACTAAACAAATGATTTGGTTGGGGTTTTTTGTTTGTGCATGCATCTTTGAATGTTTTGGGAAAAAAATTTGTAGATATTTCTTGAAATAGTATTTCCACTTCAGGTGAAATCACCATTTTCCTGGGATTTGTTTTTCTTTTTTTTTTTTTTTAAATTTAAGGAATTGAGAAGGAATATGATGTTCAGCTTAGTGAAAGTGAGCAGGCTTGTTGGGTAAGACAGTTGGTACAAGCAAGGCTCTCATCTGTGCTTTTGTTGCTTTATGCTGCTCAGGTAGTCAATAATCCTCACTCTTTCAGCCTTTCCAGTTACTTACTTGTAGTCAATCAGTCCAACATAATTAAAAGGGTGGGGAGCTATCATGCATGGGCTGTAAATAATTCCTCTTTGTACTTAGGACCCTTAAGGCAGGGATTTCAGTTCACTGAGAAAACAAAGCTGTTTAAAAGAACAGTGTTCAAATTAGGTGTGCTGCCTTGGAAACTTTGGCAAGATAAAGAGAAATTTCACACTTAGTACATATTTCTGTATGCCCAGACAGAAATTTGACTTACAATGTAAGCCTGGATGGTTTTGAAAATTTGTGTTTTTCTGAACTCATGAGGTAGATGTAGTATAAGAGTGCAAAACACATTTTTGCCAGCATTGGTAAAACACTTAGACTTTATGTTCATTCAGTATTCCTAAACTCCTGCTGTCTTCTCTCCATAGACATACCCTACAGTAAAATGGAATCTGACAACTAAGAATCCTTGAAAGATGACTGCACGTACTGGAAAAAAAGCCCAATAATCTAAGAATTAGAGGAATTCTGAGTTTAGGTTAAATAGGGTGCATGCACAATCTGAAATAATCTAAACCAGTCAGAATCTAGGAACATTCTGTAACGGAGGATTACCTGTTAGGAGCTCATGAAGTTCTTGAAAATATTTGTAGAAGGCTACAGCAGACCCAGTGAATGGTTTTATGCATTACATGTTCAGTAACAGCTAGCAGATACCGTAGTCACACACAGGTAACATTAAGGACCCAGTGCCTAATTCAGTACGTGAAGAATACCTTCTAAGAAGGGCGTTGGAAACTGAAAAGCTGTAATTAGAGTGTCTTAGCATAAAAGATTCACCAGGATGACCTACTTAGCAGGATCATCATGTACCTAAAATCAGGTTACAGTTTTCAGTCATAAATATTACATCCTGGCTTTTGTAAGGCTGCATTTCTCTTGCAGTAAATGCTTCAGTTTGCGTTGAATAGTGCAATAGTGCCATCACATCAGCTTTCTTTGAGAAACATTCAGGTTGTATGACATTAGTCTAGAGGAAGGGACTAAAAATAAAGACGTTTTCCACTATAGTTGAATTTCTGTAGTCATTATGAAGAAAGTTAGGGAAATACCTAGCTTCTTAAGTCATATTACCTGCATGTCTGTGTGATTTTAGGGTTGGTTTTCTTTTATCGGAGGTACATAATGTCCTTGGTTTATCTAATGCAGCCTGTAATTCTTCCTATCCCTCAACACAGTATCAATCTTAAAATTGATGTCTGGAATATACTCCTGCGGACAGTGTTTACAACTGAATGAGTAAAGGACAGCTTCTCAAAGGACTACCCTGGCGTCCTACCATGGAGCTTGGTGGGGCAGTTCACACTACTTTAGCAAAGGGAATAAGATTTCCTTCAAAAATTTCCAGCCATTTATTCTTACTCCTGCATTACATCTCTCTTCCTCCTTAGTTGTGCTACCGCAGCTTTTTTTGAGGTTATGCTGGAAAATAGACCATTAAAATGCTCGTAGTTAAAAATAATCTTTCCCCCAAGCTGAAAGCAGACGGTGTTTTCTTGGAAGCACTGCTACATAAATTTTATCCTGCTTTCTCCCAGAGGTGAGTCTTCTGCAATCCTCCCCTTAACTTTAGACACATGAGTAATGTTACAGTTTTGTAATTGATTTCAGTGGTTCTGACTATGGACTGTTGCCAGAGAGGGATCCCGAATTTCTTCGCTCCCTCTGCTTGCACGCTCCTGCCATTTCTTTCTAGCGCTGATAGTGGTTGTGTATCAGCAGGTGGCCTTGCTGATATGCCTGAAAACTGCCCAGAAAAGAAGAGTATGGTTGGGTTTTGGTCAAATAAACGAGTTGCTCTTGACCCATTGTGTCTGCATTTGTGATCCTGGGGCTGCATGACGGAAGAGATGGAAAGGTACAGCAGGGGAGGCAGGGAGAGGGACTGGGACAAAATGTCTCTGTGCTTTCAAGCAGCTAGGTCGGTGTGAGCTCATGCCAGACTAACACACTCTGGGATGAATTAGCTGATGATACACAGTTACTTGCGGCTGCCTCTATTGTCACTATGAACAGGGGAGAGAGGGATAAGTCTGTCCATGATTTAGGTACTGGAAATCCCCAAAGTCTGAAATTGACATCACTTCCAGCTAGCCAGCTCCCTGCGCTGATTTTTTTTAGGGTGGGACTACACAAGACTCAGTGTAAATGCACTGTGTATGGATTGGCCAAGTTCAGTCAGCTTTGAGAGACTGGTGCATATCTCAGGAATATTAACTCCCTGCAAAATTTGTGTAAGTGGGAGTCTGGGCAGAGAACAGATATTTCATGTTAACTCACTGAGAGAAAAGCTAGTATTTGTAGCCTTTTATTACATTGCAGGGAGTTCAAATGGGGAAGGATACTGCAGACAGGGTCAATATGATGTACAGTGTATGGAATTGCTTGTTTTCTTTCAGAATAAAACCTGGTATCCAATGAAAGAGTAGAGTATAATAAAATTCATTCTGAAAACCAGTAGAGATATTAGATTTCTCTTCAGAGTATTTCCCTTGTAATTTGGTCTGTTTCCATCTCTGAAGAAAATCCAGGTTTGTACATTTAAAGCCCTGAACTGTGGTGTCCAATGCTTAAATGAAGGGTTGGTATGATACTGTATCAGTGTGAAAAAGTAACTAAGAAGGAGCAACATGCAAACTTTTTTCTGTCATATTTTGCAGGTTGAATATTACAGCTGCAAGTGTACTTGGACTTCTGTTGATGTCCAACACGCAACAGATATTCTAAAGAGTATTCAGCAGGTCCCTCTGCAGTATAACAGCACTCCTTTGATACAAGATGGAGGAAACATACAAAGACAGGACTTCATTAATGAAGGGGGCAAAAGATATTGCCAAAGAGGTGAAGAGGCAAGCAGTGAAAAAAGTGAATAAAGCTGTTGACAAAGCTCAGGATGGCTACACACAGAGGTCCTACAACCGTTTCCAGGATGAGGAAGATGACGATGATTACTATGTCCAAGGAGGAAGTTATGGTGTAGAAGCTAATGATGATGAAGGCTCAAGTGAAGCAACTGAAGGGCATGATGAAGATGATGAAATTTATGAAGGAGAGTATCAGGGAATCCCCAACATGGGGCAGGGCAAGGATGGCACAGTGGCCTTAGGTCAGCCTATGCGTGATGAATATAAGGATCGTCATGAACTGGAATCAGAGAGGAAAGCTGATGAAGAAGAGCTAGCACAGCAGTATGAACTGATAATACAAGAATGCGGCCATGGTCGTTTCCAGTGGGCCCTCTTCTTTGTGTTGGGAATGGCCCTAATGGCTGATGGGGTTGAAGTTTTTGTAGTTGGATTTGTTTTGCCCAGTGCTGAAACAGATATGTGTATACCCAATTCTGGATCAGGATGGCTTGGTGAGTAAAGATTTTGCTCTGTCTTTGTGCTATTACAGATGTTGCTTAAGGTATGCCTGAATATGTATTTGTCAACACCAATGCTTATGTAAGAATACGTTTTTATTGAATATAACTAAGCAATCCATAAAGTGCATTAACAGCTAATATGGATTTAATGAAGATTATAATTTTTTTTTAGAGAATTGTTTTCTTTTTAGTCGGTAAGTATATATAAATCACTAAAGTGGAAGACTGCATGGTAACACTTATGAGGGGAGGGATACATTTTGTTCTCATCTACAAGAGTAGACATGCAGATGAGCTAGCTTAAAAAAAAATATACAGGATTTATGCAAGCGTCATAAACAGTAGATGGTACAACTGTCCAGTAACACTGTCATATTGTATGGGAGCCTTCCCAAGGACGAGGTGGAATGCAATCTGGGAAATGTAGGAAATCCAGGAAAAATGCTGACTAACCTTTTGCCTCATTTTTCTTTTATTCCTCGTATCCCAGTGATGGTTCCCTAGTCATCTAAAAAGTCTAATTTTTATTTTGATTCGGGGAGCACAGAAGTCGGCAGGACAACTGGCTGAAGATGAGCCTGGGATATGCTTTTTTGTGTCTGTTCAGTTGATGGGGATGGGCTGCCTCTCATCCTGTTTCCTCTTCCCTCCTGCGGCGCAGGAAGTAGGCAGGCTGAGCCAGCCTTGTGGGGCTCGGTGGGAGCAGCAGCCCTGCAAGCAGGTCCATGCTTGCCCTCCATGGGCATGTCCAGGTGCAGCAGGTAAAGCAAGGCTCTCATGGGGCAGAGCTGTGGAGAAAGGGTATAAAAATGCTTCCTTGAGGAAGAGGGGAGGTAGGAGCGTGGCGGTTTGGGACAGAAAATTGAACATTTGTGTATAGGTACGCAGCTTAGGCCTGAAGAAGCCAAGCTATTACAGGAAAGGAGGGCTTCTTATAAAATATTTAGGAATCTTTGTCTTCTATCAGATGTACTGTTCCCCGTTTCTTTACAGCTCATGGTTCTGTTGCAGCAGTCTCAACTTAGCTCATTTCCCTGATTTTATTCCTTTGTTCACCATCAATTAGAAGGACCCTAAGATACCAACTACATCAAAATTAGATTCAGAATTTTAAATAGCACACAGCTATTTGTGCTATTTAAATAACACAGAAGCTTTCTCGGCAGATCATTAAGCCCATGACATGTTGGATTCCTGACGTATCAGTATTAGCAGTTTGGCTCTATAGGTTTCAATAAAATGGACTGTAGTAACCCTCATTTATATCTCTAAGCCTCCCTCCGTGTCAGAGGATCGTGAGCAGAAATGGGAGCTGAGTTCTCAGATGGCTGAGTCCTTTGAGGCATTCCTTGCCATTTGATCATTTGTTCTTAGAAATGAACTGCTCTGCCTATTGGTGCAGTGCAATGATTAAACTTCTAATAAAAGCAATTAAATTATCAAAGTTTTTATGGTTAAAAAGGCTGCATGCAAATAATCTGTTTGGTACGGCTTGTTTACATCATATTTGTCATGCTTTGTCTTGTGAGTTTTCATATCTACTTCTTACAGAAAAGAAGGTGCATAAACACGTCTATTTATAGCCCATTTGGAGCTCTATAAGTAATTCAAAGAATAGAGAGAAAGAAGAGAAACCAAAACAACCCCAAAAGCTATCTCTAGGTGAATGTTACTGTGTTAGTGCAGATAATAAAACAGAATACATTTTATAAGAGCAGCACACACCCAAGTCGCTTTTAATGTGATTGTTACCTGTTACTTGGCAGTTGAGGACATCTTTGAACTCTACTAATCAATTTTTGTAAGTCCTGTCTATTGCTGGAACAAAAATTATGGATCTCAGCTCCATTTTTTAATTATTGATAACACTGTTTGTTTTACTACAAGCACCCTCCAACAAACTGAATGCTCAAAGTTGTCTTTGTGCACCAGGAAGATAACAATATAAGGGTGGCCACCAAATCTCTCTGCAATTAATTCATACGGGGTTAAGGAAAAGAACAAGTTTATGCAACATTAAAGGGAGATTCATGATGTTTACACATTTGATGCTAACTGATCTGCAAATGCAGTTCCTTCCACTTACATTAAATGTTAAATCGGCAAGTAGATCTTTTCATAATTAAGACATTCTGAACGCTAGTACTCCTGGCCTCTCTGATTGTCAAGTTATGAGTGTGGAGAACATGGCTACAATGCTTTTTCTTCGTTACACCTGCTATATAGAATTCAGATTTTGGGGAAAATGCATTATATTTTCTAAAAGTAGCATTTCGCTTAAACAGTTGCAGTAAGCATTATGGAGGTGTTTGGAACTGTGAATGGGAAGTAATGTCCCACAGTAGCAGGTGGCCATGAGGATTCACAGTCACCTATTAAAGTCTGACCCATATCAAAAGAAGAGTTGAGGACTTCCCTTTCACTAGACTTCTTATGATGACGTCTTGAGATATATTGAAATGACTCTGTCAATATTAACTAAAATTCACTGAAGAAGCTTTTAAATACCTTGCAGATATGTGTGTGTGTGTGTGTGTGTGTGTGTGTATGTGTAGATAAATGATGCTTGCTGACAAAATTCAGGAAACAATTCTGGAATGCTTAGGTGTGCATGCAATGTATTCTCATGCCTCAAATGCAAAAGCTGTAATGTATACGTCTGTATATTCCTTTTGAAATAATGTAACACTAGCCTCTCTGTTGTGGTATTAACAAACAAATAATTCTATGCTAAAAGATTAACATACAGAAGCAGAAAAGAATAAAATAAGATGTTTCTCTCCATGCGTGTATAGAAGGCATTGCAACACGTAGTGGTTTTATCACTGATTTTTAAAAAATTATATAACTTGCCCATTGCTAGTAGAAATATATTGTTGGCTGTGATTCATCAGTACACTGATGTACACATTGCTTATGACCAGTGTAAATATAAAGTTGCTGCAGTCAGAATAACCTTAATTTGAGTGATACAAAATACTCATCATGGCAGTGAATGCTTAGTGAAAGCATTTTTATATGATCATAACTAGACTCTTTGCAGCCATGCATTTAAATTATTTTGCTGTTGTGATTTCATATTGTAATTACAGCCTAACTGGGGTCTTCCAGACAGGCATAATGTTTTTTTCATTATTATAATTCCATAATCCAGAGGGCTTTAATGTCATTAGAATATTTAAGTCATGGGACCAGTGCTAGGAGTTATAAGGTGGAATTGGTACATGTACACAGTATTTATGTTCCAGGCAGTTTTATAGACTGTTAAGAAATACACTAAGAACATGTTAATTTGCCATTGAAAAAGCACTCATTGACTGAGTTATAAAAACTGATTTCTCGTATGTCATGCCATGATAGTTTACTAGGAAACATGAGCTAATTAAAAGCATGTGATGATCTTTCTAGAGCCTCCCTGTTGCATTTTTTTTTTTTTTAAATTTACTTGCATCAGGGCAATTTCCCAAATTTCCTCCCTATTGACCCTTGTATGAGTTGAGGTCACTGTTGATTGATCATCAGCAGCATTTCAGAGCCCATAAAGTCACATGATGAAAGTGCTGATCAGAATCATGAACTGGTTTCTCAATGCCTTTTGAATGAAATAATAAAATAATATGCTTTTTCGTCTTCATGCAGTTGTTTTATTAAAAATAGGGAAGCTGACTTGCTTAAACTCTTGCAAAATTGTGATGACGTGTCACTAAGTGTGAGGGAAAGGCCTTCTTTCCCTGCTCTGTAACCTGGCTGTACTTGTCAACCCCTGCACATATGTGGATCCATGTTGGCCTTGTGGGTTCTGGTACAGATGAGGCAGGACTGTACTTTCATGAGACAGGTTGTAGGCTGAGGCCTAAAGACATCGTTTAGCTCTTTTCCTGTTTGCATTTTATCCCTTTGATTTTACACGCAGCTCGGAACCAGACTGATTTTAGGTTAATTTTCTGGGGTCTGATTTGGGTGTACTTCTCTACATAACTTTGTTTCTATGTCTTTGCAGCATCTCTGCACCTGAATTAATGAAACACCCTTTTTCCTAAGCTAGGCAAAGCTAGCCTTTACTAGCTATATCTTTTCTGGATGCCGTGCCACCACTACTGACCATCTTCTCACTGGTTCTCCCATGGGACCTGTAAGTGCTCACCTTCACGTGCAAGACTCTTGACAGCTGCACTGCTCTCACCATTGCTAGCAGTAGATAAAGGTTGACACCTGCTTAACTGGCCGTAATGACAGTTTTTGTGGCACTAGTTGGCACATTTTTCAGACAGATGCCTCCATCTCTGTTTTGTACTTGATCACCTCAGCACTAGGGGGAAAAAAAATCATACAAAGGTCCCAGGATTGACTGATTATCTTCTTGAAAACTTTTTTTGCATTCAGACCAACAAAACCTGACAACTGGTTAGGAATCCATAAGATACGTTCTGACTGCCATCCTTTCCAGAGGCCAATGGTTCCTCATTGCTTCCTGATAGTCTCTCTGTCTGTTCTGAATCCATATATCATCATCTGTATAAACTTTAGACTCAATAATCTCTTGAGCATGAACAGTCCTTTTTTGTTCAGTATTATTTACCATTGTGTGAAGCAATGCGTTATCCAAGTCCTTGGTAAGAGCTCAGAGACAGTACAGTAACCAAACCAGAAATAACCTTTATATGTAAAAAATATTCTTAGTTGATGAGCTATACATACAATTTCTTCTGTCTAAAAAACTCAAGTTTTGTGGAAAGTCACTGGGCTGATAATGCAGGTATTGTGAATATGAATAACAACAAACACCTTTGATTATTTGGAAATCAAAGGATTTTCTGAAACCCCATGTTTAGTGTCATATAATTGCTTCATGTAGGAGTTTTCTGTGATATTACCAGAATTTAATAATCATGTTTTGTACAGTATTTATAGAAAGAAGAGTATCAGAGGTGTTTACTAGGTCTTTTGGGCTGAAGTAGTTTTCAGAGCGGCACAACAGGCACGTGTCTACCACTTCTGTACTGATTGCCCATTTGTATATTAGCTGGTTTAATGCAATACTTCCTATGTCTACTCTTGTCTTAAAACCTGCTAAACATAACCCATCATAATTCTAATCCAGACAGTCCTTCCTCTTACATGGGAGAAGGTGCTCCCCAGAGGCTCAGTAGTTGATGTGAAGTGCTTAAAAACTCTTCTAAGAATACCAGATGATTACCTAATTCCGCCCTCCGCACCTCCGCCCCCCCCCCCCCCCCCCCCCCCCCCCCGCCGACTTTTAAAACCTACTGCTTTGCCAGACCTTTGCTACTTAATTTCATTCTGGTTTTGCACTGATCTTTTGCAACAACTTTATATTCAACAAATACCTTCCATGAAACTTCTCAAAGACAAGCACAAATCCTTCAGCTGGGGATGGAATGACACAAAGCACTGCTATAGGCTCGGCACTGGTCAGCTAGGTAGCAAACAGCTCTGCAGACGTCTGTAGGGCTCCTCGTAAGAAACAAAAGGAACATGGGTCAGCAATGCCTTGCAGCAGTAAAGATTAACATAATTCTGGGCTGTATTGGCAAGAATGGCCAGAAAGTAACGGGAGATGATTATTTTCCTTTCTCAACACAATGAGGCCACACATGGGATTCTCCGTCCTATTGTGGAGCCACCTGAAAGAAGATATTAACAAATTAGGGCAAATCTGGTAAAGGACCAGCAAGGTGGTTCAAGGGCTGGAATAAATTGTTTAGCTCGGAGAAAAGAGGTCTAAGAAGGGGTCTGTCTGTACTATTTGGTAATGTAATTGAGGAGGGCTATACAGATGATGGAGTCAAATTTTTCTCAAAGTAGCACAGGAGGTCAGAAATTGCAGCCAGGGAACTTCTGGTGTGAGGAGGAAAGCTCGCAGTGAGGTCAGCCACTAGGAGACATTGCACAGAGAAGCTGTGGGGTTAACTGAAGAAGCCCTGGAGGAATGTGATCTAGCTGTGAAGGTAACCCTGCTTTTAGCAGGAGTTCAGACTGGAGCTCTCCAAAGGTCCCTCCCAACCCAAGTTTTTATGACTTCATAAATTAAAAAATAACTGTCTGTAAATGTACAACACTTCCTGCTTCCTATAACTAAAACAGATATTGCAGTTGTTACACTTGACTAAACTTTTAAAGGAGAAATTGTTCTGAACTCATGGATTGTACACAGGCTTGCTGGTTTAAACACAGACTAGGGTCTAAATTTGTTTGGGCAAGATCATATAGCTTGAGTTATTTGTTGTCATCCTGAGCCTGTATAGATTGTTTCTGTATCTGGCAGAAATCTGAGAACGTGAAACAAAATGTCAGTGAATAAAGGACTGCAGCACCTGAGTCTGACAGGACCATTTTGTACATACTCAGGCATCTCCCTGTCTAGTGGTTTTCTCCAGTGTGTCTGGGCACCTCACTAGATACCTTGCACACATCCTTAGAGATTCGAATATATGGGCAAATCTAGTATCAAATTGTCAGACTGTGGTTTCCCTTTTGCATGTTTGGATAGGTTACCGTCATGTAACTTGTTGCTGATGTGACAAACTTCCCTTTTAGAGAGACTTCTTTTGTTGTGGGTGTTCAAACTAAAATGATCTTAAGCAGAATTTTATGTTGAGTTTTCTTTGATGTTCAGTGTTTGTGATATTCCTTTGTTTTCCCACCTATTAAGTAGCTATAAATTCTCTGTGTAGGCCAGATACTTAGACATTGGAGGGGAGGAAGAGCTTTCTTGGGATTGCTAATATTTTTTGGGTACTATGATTTAATATGAAACCTAAAATTTTTTGTCTCTGCTAATTGACAGTTAAGTAAACATTTTATCACAAGCTTTTTCTTTTTGCCAGCCGTAAATAAATCTACCTCTGAAGCTTGAAAAAACCCCAAAGTATCGATCTTAATGATCAATTAAGATTACTGCTGTTTGTGAATTCATTAAAACTGTTTTTAGCCAGTCTCATTTATGCTAGGCTATTTTACACTTGTGTCTTAAGTGAAATACTGTCTTCAGGGCTAAGTCCAGCATCCAAAGACTGAAAACTCGGGGAGTATAATACTGAGCAGCTCATTTCTTAAAATTCAGACATTTAAGAATTTATTTCAAAACAAAATCTACTTCAGGCATTACGTTTTTCATTTATCTACTCGATTCCAGTGATACTTAGTTTTGACAGCATGGTTCCTCCATCTATCATGCAGAAGACAAGAATAGTTAGCCATATGACACTTCTTTACTTATTAAAAGGTCTGAATTTTAATAGGTTGTCACAAAACTGTCCTTACACAGCAGCGAGTAAAATTCCTTCTGCTGCTGTAAGTAGGCATCTATGTATAGCACTGTTCTCTTTTATTGTTAAATATTACTACAGGTCATTAGATACAGGTGAGATCTATTGCTTGTTCCTGCATAGAATACGGCAGCAGAAAGTGAGCGTCTTCTGGCTATATTCCAATTCTTAATAGGGTACCAGTTTTCTGATGACATAATAGACCACATTTGATGTAAAATAAAGGAAAAGCAGGCTCTGCTATTCTACATTTTACTGTTATGTGCAGCTAGTACATGTGCTCCCATAGAGCTGAAACTTTCAGGGGGAAGATCCATATTTTTATTGAGGAAAGCATGTTGAAATTATTTTTAAAAAATTATTCTAGACTTCAGGGATAGAGAAAGAGATTCAGAACTAATTTTTTAATGTGGCCTCTTCGTCATGGTGTAAATTTTATTGAAGAGAGCACAGATGTCAAAATGTTAGGTACTTACATATGTCTCTGAGAATTACTGTATTCACAAGAAATGCATCTAGGTTAAGAATACTTACTGAAACTGCGGCAGACCTTTGAGTGTGAAGAATCTCATTGAAATAACAGTGAGAGTCCATTGCACTTACAGTTAATAGTAGTAATAAATCTTTAGCAGCAATAGAAAGATTTAGAAATAGAGCTGCAGTCATTGAAATGGGTGATAAATATTCCGGAGCAAGGTGAAAACTGGTTTGTAGGATTAATGTCTTATTTCTTCAGAAGAAGATGCCAGAAATACAAATGCCGTCATGCATGCTGTTCACCTTTGGTACAGTTCCGTTCCCTTGCAATGACATTATTAAACTACTGCTACTGCAGTGGTTTTTTCTGCTTGCCTTCCAAACCCAATTATTTGAGGGAGAAAAATTAAGAGACAAATCCTTATCCGTTCTATGCAGCTACATTATGTGGACCAGTGGAGATGGTGGTTATGTTTATTTTTCTTTTCTGACGGGAAAAAAGGGACAGTGGAGAGAGCGTGCAATGTAATTTTTCTCTGTTACAAACAGAGAACCCGTATCACACAGAATATCATGGTCTTGTCACAAGACAGAAACTGGGAGCACAGATTTGAACCATTAATGAAAGGCAGAGTATTAAGTCTTCTGTGTTGTTGCAGGTTCCCATTATAAGCCAGTATTTGAGGTAGGTTGTAGCTGCCCTCCTTGTCTGAGGATGATGTTCCCAAGCTGGTGCTATCAGGGAGAAGAGTTCCACCATAACAAAAGTTTTTCCTCTTTCATGGGGTTCCTGCACGCAGCTTTACTGAGGAATACAAGCTATTGGACACCGTTAACTTACATGTTCACACTTTGCTTTTAAGAGGTTGACCACTTAGGCTGGTGTTAAATGTAGTATTTCCCTGACTCAATACCTGGTTTCAGTCATGCACTTTTAACCTGAGTAACTCACTCAATACAAGATAAAATGAAATGACTGCATTGCAGTTCATAGCTGAGAGCCTTGGTGTCTATATGCATTTTCAGTACAGCCAAATGTTTTAACCGACTCATCTTTTGAGAGCTCTATAGGTAATGTAATACCTACTTATTACTTTTTAGTTAAATAGACCTGACTATACTGGTGTATCTTGGAATAATGTCAGACATCAATCAGTGTGCGTACAGCTGGTAAGGTAGTGTCCTGGTTTCAGCTGGGAAAGAGTTAAATTTTTAGTGATTGCTGTGAAAGGAATGTCAAGAATACCTATTGTTTTCAGTTGTTCCTAAGTCATGTTTACACTATTCAAGTACTTTTTTCACCTTCCCATAGAAGCATAGACAGACCATTGGAATGGCCAATGAAATATTCTGTATGATAGATGCCATGCTCAGTACCTAAATGGGGTTAGCTGAGGGGCAGGAATCCATGATCACTCCTTGGGACAGGCCAATTCACTGGGTGGTGGGAGTTACCTGTGTCATTATTGTTATTGTTATTTTTAATGTTATTGTTATTTTTCCTTTTTTGTTATTGTTTCTATTAAACTGTCTTTATTTCTGCCCATGAGTTTTTTTTATCCTTTCCCCCTTCTTGTTTTCCCTCTTCTTCCCACCTTTCTTGGGGGTAAAAGGTGGGGGGCATAAGCGAGCAACTGCATGGTTCTAGTTGCCAGCTGGGATTAAACCATGACAAGTAGCAGGTCACATTTTGAGCAAGACATTTGTTGCCAGAATATAACATTTCTTCAAGGTTTAATCTATGCTTGCTTCAGCTGAATTCAATGAGTACAGCGGATATTGGAAAACTTGCTTTTATTTAAATGATGAAAAATACAGCCTGCAATTAGGATAACATCTGTATTTGCGAAGATTGTATGAGTAGCCAGTAAGATACTTGTACATGAAACCACTTACAAACATGCATTACCACCATGTTCAAATATGGCTGTAGCGCTTATTTGCACAGAAAAATAAAGCCAAATAATTATGCTTTTGTAGTTGTCTTCAAATCTCTGTCTCAGAGATTGATTGTACTTAAAATAGTTAAAAATCATGGGGCTGCTTTTTTATGTGCTGCAGGTTATTTTCTGGCTCTGCCTATCCCATCATAGATCAATGATTTTACCATTTATGTCACACAAATTTATAATCTTACAAAAGTGGCCAAAAGAAGGAAAAGATTCCCAAAGAAAAAGCCTGAGGGCCATGGCAATTTCACACATTTAATTTGGCTGTCACCTCCACTTTTTCCTCCCTCAAGACTGCTATGGGATCTCTGGTGAATGATACATCACTTCTTAAATCAATGTGTCAAAGGGTGTTTTTTAACCAAAATGGACATTTTAAATATGACAGTGCACTCTCTTCAAAGTCCCAATTTGGTTAATTCTGCAACGTAGTAGAGTTATGGTCTGCAAGCTTTAATTTATAGAAATGTTGATCTTCATTATTTGTGTATTTGTAGCTCTGCATTTTGCATCTTGCATCAAATATTGAGCTATGAAAGGAAGGAGAGGACATATGAGCTCCTTGGCAAGAATAAGCAATATTTTCACAGAGAAAGTGTTAATGAACTTAATTAAGACATGGAATGAATATAATTTAATGGCTTTTTGTCACAGTTGAGTAAATTTCTTCCTATGCATTTTATCCATGGATTTAATCAATCATGGATTTTAGAACCTTTCAAAGTTTGACTTGTCTTTTTATCTTATTCTATCAGTATTTTGAGGAACTGGAAGTAAATTGTATATTGTGATAGATACCATTTGAAATTGCTACTTATTCCAGACCTTTGGCTTGTTTAAGGTAATGTCAGTGCTGAAAACTATGGAATAGTTAAATCTTTAGTCTACTCTGACTGCATTTTACTGCAGGTGTAATTCTTTCCTTGTGATGGGTACACCTATTCTCACTGTACACACCTAGTTCCCTTGTTTGAAGTACCAGTTTGGTATTGTTTAAAATGTATGGAATATCAGTACTTTCATAGCTGATGCAGATCAAACTTACTGTACTATACAAGTATAAATAACAAAGGAAGAAATAATACTGAGTTACTGCTAGAGTGGATACACAAATATTACATATGTAAATTTTTTGTACTATTCATGGAAAAATGTGTTCAACGACAGCTATAGTGATAGTTAATAGTTTGTTCAGAACGCTGTTGTTTACTGACATTTACAATAAAGTTTATTTTTTCGTTTTACCCATTTTTCCAAACACTGTTGGCCCTATACAGAATGTGAAGGCTTGATAGGAGGGTATGATATAAATGTAAGGTTTTGCAACATATTTTACAACAAACTAACAGGCTACAGGAGTCCTGGAGGAATTACTCACTGGAACTGTGGGTGACTTCAGGACTTTTATTTTTTTCCTTCGTTAAGGAATCTCAGATTTTACACACTGTAAAATGTTGTTCTGTGGCTCTCTTAAACCAATGATCCTTTTAACCAACATCTACCAGACCTTGTTCCATCTAGGGGAAACAAAAACCAAGACTTTTTGATGTGTTACGTTATGTCAAGTTATTCTAGCTTTTCTTAACAAGTAACATTTTCTCAGGATAAATGTGATGGACAGCATCTTCAAAGACTCACAGAAACATCTTAATTGGGCAGAAGGATGTTTTTATTTGACTTCTTTGGATGATTGTAGGAAGTTTGGAGAGTAACATAAAGCAGGAAAATTTGGCTTTACATCCATAGTGTTACAATAGGTCTGCGCCCTCAAGGGTGGACAAAGGTGGCCTGTTTGCAAATTTCTTCATGTCATGTTAGCTAGACTGAAATTATTCACTATATGCTAGTTGGCAGTGGAGAGCCTCATGTGAAGTTGAGGGAGTATGCAATGCGTGACTATGGTGTGGTGTATTGCTTTTGTCTGGCATTTGTCAGACCTGCTCATTTTCACAGACCACAAGTATTTTCCTAATCGACTAGAATTCAGGGCGATTTTCAAGGTTGGTTCTGAAGTTGCCACTAGCAAGTCTTGTTAAATGGAGATCATGAACTGATAGATACAGTCATCTAAACAATTTTCCATTTAGACATTATAACAGTGCCTCCTGGCACTATTGTAAATACTTAATTAAAAAGCCTGTTTACCATCACCATCACCTGCAGGTGTATTGGCACCATACAGAGGATTTTTCTGATCTGCTATTCTTCATTCTGACATTGGATTAATTAATCTATTTCATTGACTTTAAATGGGAAAACAGCAAGAAGATGTGGGACCGTTAGCAATCCAAGTTTCCTTTCTCACTCGTATGCTGATGTGTGCTGGCTGAGGTAGACCAGGTCTCTGGGCGTGAGCGAGTTTCAGAATCTTATTAATTTTGGTAGCCTGTTCCTGATGAGGTTAGGCCTAATTCAATGTCTTTTTCTGAAACTAGTGGAATGTCTTTGTATTTGGGTTTTTTAAATTTTTTATTATTTTTTTTAGTGTCGTTTCTCATCTCCCACCTTTTCACTTCATTGGAATAAAGGTGGTAACAGCCATTGTATCGATGAAGCAAAATTTTAAAAAAGTTATTTCCTCCCATTTACATGGAAATAAGTTTACACAGCGCTGAAACATTGTTACAGTAAACAGAGTTAATGTCTGATTAAACACTGAAGAAGTAACTGTTAGCTTTAATATTGTACAGACACCTTCACTAGGAACATAGTTTTATTAATTAGTTCTTAGTATCACATACTTTAATTAGCTGAGTTGGATGCATCTGTTATTAATGCAGATGTATATACTTTGGGCTTTTTGTTTCAACTCAGCACTAATTAAAAGTGATGTTCATGGACTCTGCTCTGTTTTGAAGCAGGACTAGGCAAATAAGAAATTAATATTCAGGCAAGAAAACATGTAGCCAAAATGAATAGTTTTGATATGAAATGAGATCATTAATGTAGATGACTGCGTGGGCAGTTTAAATCTTTAGTGGAATATATTTTTTTGCTTTGAAATTCAATTAATCCTAGCACATTGCACAGCGCTATGCACTGTTCAATCATATGCAGCATTTATAATCATTCTGATTCTCAAGATTGCCATGGAAGTGCATTTCAAATTGCAAAGTCACAGCAATTCCTAGCATGACAGGGTCAATTCAGAGATGGGCAAAGAGTATATTGAATTTAGCCTTTAATCCTGAGAGCAGAAAAATCCAGAGGAACCCCCACAGTTGCGGTGGAAGAAAACAGGAATTAGGGGTATTAGGACAGCTTAACTAGGTGTGTTTTATCTGAAGCTTGTCTGTTAGGATTTTCTCACTAATGCCAGAAGGAACTGTTGGATCAAAGGAGAAGATAGTGTGGAAATAATATGTTCAGTGATGGCACCTAGGGAATCTGTCAACAGCTCCTTGTCATCACCTGGGATTACCTGAATTTTTTGTAAAGTCTGTGCTCTGTATGTTGCATAGTGGTAACTACCATCTTGTAAATATGTCATTTATGTGGGAAGAAAAATGTCACGTATTGGCTGGTTATTACAGCCCTGGGTGACTAAATTTGAATACTGATTGATTATTTCTGTTGTGAGTATCAAGGAAGCAGTGCTTTTTTCTTTTTCTCTGTAATGCATAGTTGATTTAGCTAGGCAAACCATAACTGTATGAAATAGCAGTGGGCTGCTGCTTGCTGCAATAATCACTACCAGTATTCAGTTTGTAAATTATTCTAATGAAAAAAATGGAATAATCCTGATCAGTTTTTTATTCTGAGATATCTGTTGTGGGATAAATAAAAATGATGCTAGCGTCTGGTAGTAGATGGGACTTTTTCCAAAGGCTTAGTTATTGACATGATAACGTTCTTAAAGCAGAAGTGATGATGACAGTGTACTGGAAAGGTACCAGTTTACCATATTCTCTATTTTGCTGCCTTATCAGAAAATACAGCTGTGAAGAAAATTCACCATCCTAGCAAGTAATGTATTACCTGTCACAATCACTGCAGTTACTGAGCTTCTTCTATGCATTTATTAATTTATCTAATTTGGAGCTGAGGAAAAGCAGGAGCAGTTATTCCTTTTGTTATTACAGTGTTTCAATTAAAATAATATCTGAGTACACAGGAAACTCATCTGTTAAGACAGAGTATTATTTCGTTAGTAAAAAAACGTGTATCGGTACACCTGCTTGTGTAAATTTTAGATGTAAGGTGAGCATTCCTGGAACGGTAAGAAGAGTGAATAGCATACAGACTTTTAAAGCAAAAAAATATTATGGTTTTCAAAATTAACAGATAAAGCAAAGGTCCAGAGCTGAATCACCTTCTTCTGCACTTAATACATAAACCAGAATTAGTCTCATTAGCCCAATGAGAGGAAACATGGAGGCAAAATGCCAATTTTTTTCCTGTTGGAATTGAATTAAGCCTTACACCACAAACACTTCAGGTTGTAAATCTCACACCTGAGATACAGGAAACAAATCTAAAGTAGATTTATTGAGCACATAAATTTAATACAATCATGCCAGGGGAAACAAAAAAAACCCCACTAATACCTGAATGACATTTGTGTGAATGATTGTTGTGGAACCCTTTGACGTTCATGTGGATGGTATTTCTGTATAGCACTGGAAAAGCTTTGGTCAAACCTTTCCAACTAGCAGTGAGTTTTCATCTCCGGAATTTACCTCAGGGTGGGCAGGGATTTGGAAATATATGCAAGTTGTTTTCCTGGAAAAAACCTGTAGTTTTGTTGTTTGGTTTTTTGGTTTGTGGGGTTTTTTGTTTTGTTTTGTTGGGTTTTTTTCTGTTTTGTGGAGAGGACAGAACTATTCCCACTTCTGTTTTCCTCCCAAGAAAAAACTTGTCTTCCTGGCTTATCTTTGACCTTCGTAAGAGCATAGCTGGGTGGCGAGCTTGGGTAGCCCTGCTCTGAGACCATTTTCACTTCAGTTTCAATGTTAAATGAAGACAAATGTATTGCAGATATTTGTTGACCTAAAATTTGATTGACCTAAAATTTTGTATTGTCAATTTTTGTCTTGCATTAGGTGTTTTCTGATTTCTGAGTATGCCATAAGTCCCATTCACTTGATTTCAGTTGTCTTCCAACTATCTTGAGGGTTCCATAGTCGGCTTCTACATCTACTTCCCTTTTTGAGTTCAGTTCTCTAAAAAATTTGGACTTGATCCTTTCGAAAGGGAAAAAAAAAATGGAATAAAATGTGCTGTTTTGCTTGAAAAACTTGGACTTGATCTTTTCAAAAGGGAAAAAAAAATGGAAGAAAATGTGCTGTTTTTTTTAAAAAATTTGGACTTGATCTTTTTGAAAGGGAAAAAATATGAAAAAAATGTGCTGGTTTGTGGTGTTTTTTTTTAAATTTCTATTTAATATTTTGTACTTGTTCTAGGCTCTATGTTTTTTTTCTATTTGTGAGGCTTCTCTTTAGAAGTACAGTACTTGGCTACCTCGCAAATTTTCCTTTCATTAAATCAGTCATCAAATTGTGCCTGTCATACTATTACAAACCTGTATTGTTTGAGTTATGTGTGTTCCTGATGATGTTTTCTGCCCTATGATCCTAAAAACTGTAAATAGGTTTGCATGTAGAACTGTTGAGTTACTTGCTCTTTTATTTTCATGTCTACACTAGTCAGCTGAGTATGATCTTGCTTTTGCTCAGCTTTGCTTTCAGTTCCATGGTTGAGTTCCTCTATTGCAGTTCATCAGTATTGTCTGAGAACAGGACTTTTTTGTCTGAGAAACAGATACAGTTCACTTGATTTCTATTTATTTTAAGTTTCTGGATTGGTTATCAGGCTGAATATCATCAGATGGTTTTTAGGGACATTTGAAAGTGGTAGAAGGAGGCGTTTGTTTTCTTTTTTCTGTTGGTGGAGCAGAGGGACCATTCATTGTATTGGTTTTATTTGACTGAATTGTACGCTGTGTATTTTTCATAGCCTTTACATCAGAGCATTTCCCTAAGTTTTTTCCCCTATGTAAATTCCAGAAAAACAGACTTTTAGAAATCAATAAATGTTTTTTAAAACTTGTTTTGTATTGAAACAATATTTTTTAATTTTCTTCCCTTCATGAAAACATTACTATTTCATTAATATTTATTAATAAACATTAGCTTGCTCAGCAAGTTTCAGAAGAGGGGACAAGGTTGTCTGTCTTTTTCACTGATCTCACTGGGATTCAGTACCTTCCTTCATCTCAATTATTGTGATTTTATATCTTTCTTTAGTTATTGTACAGATAAAGTTGTCCTTTTTTACTGACTTTGAAGGATAGCCAGAACGTTTTGTGCACTAAGCAGCTGAAAAAATATGCAAAAACTTAAAGGTTTCTCATGTGAAGACTTGTCACTTTGGAATTATTACTATTAAAGAGCTAAGCGCACAGGTTACTTAATTGCAAGTCACACTAGAAGGTCCAAGAATCACTGCAGTGTGATAGACACCACACAAACTTTTATATTGAGACTGGACAGCTTCAGCATTCACTTTAAAATAGCTTTATACTTTTCATGCATTTAAACAGAGAAACCCTAGCACCATGATTGCTAAAAATCATTCTAATAATGTTACAGTAAGTAAAAGTCGACTGTTTGTAAATACATATTAAGCAGAAGAGCAAAAATCTTCAAAATGAATGTGTAATTAAGCATCTGCACTAGAGAGTATCAAATTGCAGATTGAAGCTTGTCTACAGCTGTCCTGAAAGGGAATGCAGGAGGAGTGGATTACTCTGAAGAGTAGTAATAGAAAAATAACCTGATATGCTGTGGCATTTGGGGATTTGCATATATTGCATATTATTAGGTAAGAGCAATCCTTTAACATCTGAAGTTAAGACAGAAAATGACTGCTGTGGGAAACAGCTAGCATTTAGATAAAGAAAATCCATGGCTTGAGAAGTCTTGAGCTTGCAAAGACTCATACAAAATTTTAATTTTAGTTAATACGCTGTTTGGCTCACACGTTTGTTGGAAAACTGTTCCCATTAACTTTTTCAGGTGGCTGAAAAACTGTTGTTTTATTCCTTTAACCACTTAGATCTATGCCTTAAAAATTTACCATTCCATAAATACAGAGCTTATTGTTCTACCACTTCAAGCACTGTTTAGAAAAAGAAGAAATAGTTGTTACAGAGGAATATTAGTTTGCAGTAGTTTGTTATGTTGGACTGTTAGTACCTCTGAGGAGGTGAATGGCATAATATAACAAATCAGAAGTGAAGAACCAATATTCTGACTACACAGATGGTTTTAGACATCCAAAGACAGCGGCTTTAGGAAATGGAGTTGTCCTGCCAATTCTGGAGTTATTACAGTTTTCTTATATTTATCGTCTTAAGGCAAAAGTGTTTCCTTTAATTACCTGCTATTATAAACAGTTAATTAGACATTACATTTGACTGAAGTTAGCTGCTGCATGGGTTGCAATTATTTTCGAAGCCTTTTCTGATCAAAGAAACCAATAAAGGATTATAATTACGTATAGTTCTAAAAGATTATCATCTTTAAACTCTGAATATGCTGTGTATCAGGGTTAAAGATAAATCTGCACATTCTTACTCATTGTGCTACTTATATGCATTGGAGTTCTTCACTATGAATTGTTATATTCTAAATAATAGCATATGGGAAGATTCTACTACAAGTGAATGAAGCATTCATTAAAGTACAGTATAATTCTTATGAAAGGAGTTTTTCTCCTCTAGGAGCTGTCTTTGGACCACATTTATAATCTCATTTTCAAAAAGATAAATAATATTTTAATCTTATTTTTAGAGATTTTTTTTTGCTGAGAGTACTTTTTTCAGTTGCGTTAAATGCATTCCTCACTCAGACAAATGACCTAAACAAAACAACAGGAAAAAAGCAACCTGAGGCTCTTCTTATATCTACTTTATAATAGGTGTGTTAAAGCAAAGGACAACCATCAGTGAGTCCCATAGCCTGAGTCTTTCTGTTGCAAGGAAGTCTGACTTTACTTTCATTGTTTTATTTTCTCCCAGTGAAGTGTATACTTACAGACTGATTTCTCAGAAGGGTTTGGCTGTCATTTAGATACCAGGGTATGAATTGGAACAGACAGTGCAAGTAATGAAATTATGGCAGCACAAGGAGTAAAATGTTGTTTAACTGAACCACAGTGACTGATCATGCACGTATTCTTATCCCATTGCTCAAATTGCCCATAACTACCGTTTGGATAAGTTGGATAAGGAAGGGAGTCCTTCGTTGTCTGCTATGAAAGGTTAAGCTTTTGCTAGCAACCTGAAAGATGCTGTGTGCACACCTGATTAAAAAATATTCAGCCACCTGGAAGCCAAAGTGTGTGTGCATGGTGTAAACCAATTCCAAACTCGGGTCCTCTCATCTGAAGAGAATGCAAGCATGTATTTTCTACATTTGTACAACGGGGAAAATCAATGAAGTATAAGCAATTTCTCCTGTGGAAAGAAAATACAGGTTATTAAAACTTGGTGGAAGAACAATAGAAGAGAACACTCTTTTTAGCATGGTGTGAGTTTCTGTTTGGCTGCCACTTCCCTCTTCTCAGTACCTTTCCACCAAATGACAGAGTTTGAGATTACATGTCAGTTTGTGGGGAAAATCAAAGACTTATGCTACAGATATCATTAGTTGTCTTGTATTTTAAAATAAACTTTTATTTTTAAAAATATGTTCCTCGGATCATGCTGGATGTCAAATCCATGTGTGCCTTGTGCTCAATAAGCTAACTCCTTCAGAGGCACAAGCGTGCACTACCAAAAAGAAAAAGGAAAGCAGACAGTTTTGTGGTGAGTGGTAGCTGGACTACCACCCTCAGGATGACATGCTAAATTAAAACCTATACACATATATGTACACCTATACAATTATCATTTTGATGACCACTGTTTAAAGGTAATGAGAAAAGAGAGCAACAGGATATTTAATTTTTACATATATAAATTCATGCAAAATGTAATATGTGATTTAAGAACGGTGTACCAAAAAAATATAGTGCTTTCCTCATGAGATTTATGTTCTGACCAGTGGCATGATGTAATAAACAAGAGCTACAAAGGTTGGAAAGGAAGGGATGATGAAGGGTAAAATTATAATCTCATGTCATTGGTTACTTGCATTTAGCGGTTGTTCACCTGTAGGTGGGTGTTCAGCTATTTTTACTATTCATAGTTAGAGTTCTCCTTTGCCATTTCTCACTTTTATGGCTTATTGTGAATATTGCTGAGGAGGTAAAAAGGTCTTAAATGATTTGAAGGTGGAGAGGAAGGAGACTTATGGGCTACAGGCAGGGCTATATTCTGTATAAAGACAGACAGAAAACACAAAAAAGAAAGACAAGAAAATATACTCAAACAGGTATCATTTGTAGCTGCAGGAAGTTGAAAATGGAAGGGATATGGATCTTTGGTGGAGGAGAGGGATTGTGGAGGGTCTGCAAGGCAATTGGGAAAAAATTCTAAGTTAACATAATGGGAAAGAATAAGCTAATGGTGCGGCTCCAAAAGCATCTTATTTATAGCATTTTATTGATAGGAGAAGAATATTATTTTTAGCAGCATCTTTTGAATGCTCTTCAGGACAATTACACGGGTATAAAAGAGGCCAAAGCACAGTAAAATGATGAAAGGACTTCTCATCAAAAAAAAAGGTTAATGTTTTTAAACTCTTAAGACTCAGAAACTTTTTTCTTTCATCGTTCATAGTGTTTTGATATTTCTGTACATCAGAAGGAAAGTAGTTACTTGGTAAAACTAAGATTTTTTGTGTAAAATATTTCAGTTATCTGTATAAAAAAATACAAAACTATTTGATTCACCTTCTCTGAGTATTTCTAAGATTTGAGTGTTCACTGGGAAAGCCCAACAATGTTTATGTATGAAGGAATGTGAGAAATTTCACTTTAAGAATAAAAATTAACTATTGTATTTGACTTTTCAAAATCAATCTGCTGGCAATGCAGCTATTAAACTATTTTTGCTATTTTCTTTCAATTAATATTGACAAACAAGCACCAGCTCTGCTGGACAGAGTTTCCAAACTGCTTGTGAGGACTAGTCTACCTGCAATGTGGTGCTGTAACCTTGCCCACAGAAGAGATCTTAAAGCAGTTCAGCAAATATGCTAAGCCACTTACCAAGCTCTTTCTCTTTAGGACCAGAAAATGTATGAGTTGTGTGCACATCCTCAGGGAAATCTCAATTACTAGAATGAAAATTCCTGATCAGAATGAAGGAGCTATCTGATAAAGGTCTGTTGCTAAACACCTCTGAACCAAAAAGAATATTCTAGTGTCTGTGTCCTTTCTGGAATGAAAGGAAAGAGAATAAAGATATCTTAGTAATTTTGCAAATTCTGAACTCACCTGCATTCTCGTCAATATCCTTTGATGAAAAACTACGATCCCAGTAATAACTAGAAAATGTTCATTGACAAAAGTTGTTTTGATAAGATATTTAACTGTTTTTCTTAGGGAGCCTATTGGTCTTGGGTAAAGGGATAGTTAATGCTCCTGTGATGAGCAGCAATGGATCAGTCATCTTGTCCTGAGGGACTCATGGAGAAGATCCTAGATTTCTAGAAATACCCTGTTATTATTTTACGTTGGCTAAAAAGGCAGTTGGAGGAATGACTGATTTGCTGGTATTGGTCACAATCAATTGCAAAGGCCATTGATAAAATCAGCATAGCCACCTAATCAAAATATAACTCTCTGTCTTGCTAATATACATTTAAGACAATGTATGTTGTATCAAGTGTTTTAAACCAATGTTTTATAAGGAAGCATGAGTGGAAACTGCTTGTTCAAAACATGAAGGGAAACAGGGACATTTCAGGGTGCATGAAACCCTGCAGATGTCAGTTCTTCAGATGTTAACATCTGGAATTCCAAGCATGGAAATACTGATGAGTGACCTCTACGTTAATATACAGTCAACTAAGCTCAGACATTTAAATGTTTTTTTCAGCTCTCTTTGCCTTCCAGCTACCTTCTTCAGGGCAGAGGTAATTTTTTTGCTGGGGAATTTGGCTATTCTTGTGACTGATGGAAAAGACACAAGCAAGGATTGCTTCTATTTTAGCTGCTTCCAGCTACTTTATGTTTAATTCCTGGTCCTATAATAGTCATACAAGATGGTAGCAACTGCTAGGTAGACAAAACCCAGTTTGGGGAGTTCAGTAAGATAGTAGGTGGGAAAGAAATTACTTCAAATAAAATACAAATCTGGTTGGTTCTGTCCAAAGCTTGGGAACTACTTTTTCTCCTGACATTCTGCTCAATGTGTTGTGCCAAATATCCCACAGAAGTTTTGTCCCTGGAAAGGAAATAATGTACAATATGCTAAGATGTGAATGGTCAAAGTGTTAAATACTTCAACTTATCTTTCTGTGGGAAAGTACTTCACATTGAAAACATAACTAACATTTAATAAAATCAACTCAAAACATTTTTCCCTATCTCATTTTAATATATGTAACTAAACTGTAATGTATCTATTAAAAATTATTTGGAATAAAAAACCCCAACCCTAAAACATTCCAGTGCTTTTCCATATACAGGACAGAGCCTTTTTGAATAAAACAGTACACTGAAGTAGGAGGGAGAAAAAAAAGCAATCAATCTGGACATCTTTGATTCTATAGATCTGAAAATGGAAGTGTCTGTTTCATAATCAGCTTCCTTTAGACTTAACATATCTTACCCCCAGTGATTAATCCCCTACATGATTGCTTACCTTCTAGAAATGCTCAGACAATTTGTTTCTGTAGGGGAAGTTATAATTTTTGTAGTATTTAACATGAATGGAGTTTATTACTGAGGAAATAGCAGCATTTTTTCTCCCATTGTCTTATTTGCCTGTATTTAAATTGTCTTAGCTAGAGGCACCTTGTTTAATAGGTATATTAAGCTTCAGTGTGTTTGATAACAGATGACAAAGACACAGTAGAATATCTGTTCTCCCTAGGTACGTTTGCAAAGTTATGTATTTAATTTCTATGCACAGAGAAAGGAGAAATTAATCTCGATACTGCTTGTTTTGTAAATGTAGAAGATCAACTATTTTTGGTGTGGTCAATTGCAGCAGTTACGGAGCTCACAAAACAACTTTTTTTTTTTGTGTGTATTGCAGGTAGCATAGTGTACCTTGGGATGATGGTGGGGGCATTCTTCTGGGGAGGCTTGGCAGACAAGGTGGGAAGGAGACAGTCACTCCTGATATGCATGTCTGTCAATGGATTCTTTGCCTTCCTTTCATCATTTGTCCAGGGCTATGGCTTCTTCCTCTTCTGTCGCTTGTTTTCTGGATTTGGGTAAGCTCCTCTGGTTTTGTTCATTTCCACAATTCTGTATGTTAATAAAACCTTCCTGTTTGCAAAAGCACATTATTTAATGTAGAAATACAGTCTGTGTCAGGGGAGAGAGAATTAAACAAGGTAGATACTACTCTCCTAAATAACTACCTGAAGGGGAAGAATTATGACTTTAGGGGAAAGACACAGACTGCAAATTGTAACATTGAGTTCTGTTCTCATTTTGCAACAGACTTGCTTTGTGGACTTGATCAACTTGCTTAATTTTTTTATGTCTCAGCTTCTCTATGTATTGGTTGATCAGTCAGCAAAATAATGCCCTCCTCACAGATGTACTGTAAGATTTCAGTAGTATTTGTAAAGTTTCTAATGTCTTTGTGTGCATAATATTGTTTATAAGTACCACTGCAATCGACTGTCAAATTTAAAACAAGGCCCTAGAGTGTGCCAAATGTTACTGCTCTTTCCAGAAGAATGGTGTTTATGGCTCTGTGTTTGCTTAGTTTTCATTTAAATAACTTCTTGATTGTTGGAAAACTTTAAGATATTGGTAATGGTTGATTCAGTTTATCATTTTAAACTTACATGAGCGGAGACTGAGATACATGAGGAAATTACTATGAGAAAGCCTCTGCCTTTACTGCACCCTTGGATAATCAAGAGCTCTGTTCTGCAGAGCAGTTAGTTTAGCACTTCAGGTAATTGCTTGATTCAGATCAAAACTCCCAATTACAATTCCATTTCAGGCCACTATTAATCTTTAGGATGCTGAACAGACAGGAGCTGGTGAGCACACTATGCCATGTTGTAAAGCCACGTACATGAAGTCCACTGCTCACACAGTGTGTTGGCTGTATTTTATGTAGCCATAGTGCACTAACACTGCTGTGTGTTGTTTGCGGTTTTAGAAACTCCTTTAATTGGTCTGAAGTAGGGTAGGGCTGGACACCCATATCAAAGAGAAATTACCATAGCACTAAGTACTGTTTAACTGATCTAAGAAGAGGGATAGGAGGGCAAGGGAAGAGAGGAAGGAGATGTGAGGAATCCTCTTGCTAGAAGATATCTCCTTAGTCTGTCACCAAATTGTCAGATATGACTAAAAGAGATCGAGAGGAAATGGCAACTGTTCTAATGTTTTAAAAAACTTAGAAGAACAAAACAAAAAAACCCGCATTCACCTTCTTTACATGTTTTTAATTTCAGACCTCACTACCAGTTCCAAGTGTTATGTTTTGTCTCTCCATGGAGAAACATTGATCATGTTGCATGACACTTTCACTCTTCCATGGTCCTGTCAAAGCCCAAAAACTTGCAATATTCCTGCTTAGCCTGACTGATTTATGAAGGCAGCACTGTACCCTTGTGCCACAAAGGTTTGTCTTTTGGCAGACATGTTTGTGACACTGCTGGCTTTCACCTAGATTGTCCCTCTTGGGGCAATAAGGCAAAATATATATTTGTCATGCCTCATGCTAAACCTGCGCAGTAGCTTTTCCAGTAACGTACAGTGCCTGAAGCTTTACTTGTATCACATGTATGTCCTGGACTGGAAAACGTATTCTATTGTGTACCCGGCTTATGATCAACAGTCTTTGAAGGATCAGACCCACCCTCTGCGTGGGTCCCCATTTTGTCCAAAGTCCTCCTACCTCATCTTTGGGAGCTGCATGTGTAGATCATATGTAATTTGCCACCATGCACTACATTTTAAATGCCCCCCACACAAAAAAAACCCAAAACCAAGTAAACAACAAAACCACAGACAGCTTGAGCTGCAGAGTCATTCCTCATAGCAATTACTGCAGAGAAAGACTCATGCGTGGCTCACATTTACTGTTTTCTTCGATGACCGGATTTCTCTGCATAATAACCTCCTTCAGCTAGTATCACAGTTGCATTATAAAAGCCACAAGTTTTCTAGGACTGTGCTTCATACTCTCAAGATGAGGGAAGGCTCTTCCTTTCTCTTTTCTCACTGTTTGCCTGTGATGATGCAAATTTTCCACCAGAATTTGCATATTTGGAGCCCTTCTTTTTCATGTGCTTGCTCACTCTCAGAGAAGAAACCGAGTGAGCTCTCATTTAAGAGCCATATTCAGAATGGTGTTTGTGCCACATCTGCCTTTTTTTTTTTTTTTTTTTTTTAACCTGTTTTGGATATGATCTTATGTTACGAGCAGCTGTAACAGTAACAGACACACCATATGCCAAGGACTAAGAAAAAAGGGAGAGGCTAGAACGTTCCAGCTGCCGAGGCAGCAAAGTAAAATCTTTTCACATTTAAATAGCTAGGCACAAATATACCCACTGTTAGAGCATACAACTTATGGGTGTCTTTTTCTACATACTTTACGTCAGCTGCTGTGCAAGGAGGGAAAATCTTTTTACTATCACTCTCTAAATAACTCCCAGATGTTTTCACCAGCCTTGAAGCCCTATCTTCTTGCAGTATGACAGGAAATTTGCTTAAAGGGTTGAAATTAAAACTTGAACATTTATTGTATGCTTTACTACATTGCACATCTTGCTCGAATGAAAGAGAAGTTGTGTCAAATGAATGGGAATAGAAAATCAACTTAATTTCTTAATTTCTTAGCCTCCCCTCATTTTAGAGGTCCTGTCTTTGGACAGTAGGTGTCAGTTCTCCTTTCTTAGTGAAAGACACCGAAATACACACCTGTGTTACCAAGGAAGGAGGCTTTGTTCCACTATTTGTGTGAATAAAAGAGCCCAAATATGAAATAGGAATAATTTTAAGCAAAGAAATGAAGGATGTGTTTTAAAGGCAAAATAATATTGTTACTCACGTTGGAGAAACACTTTCTGAAGGGGCAGAGAGTTATCTGGACAATTACATATAATTAAATGTCAATGAAGTTTTAAGAAGTATTTAAAAGTTAAAAAATCATTTAGTTGTATAGAGTTTAAATTGGTCTGTTATCTTCTACATAATATAAAATTAGATTAAAGTAAAACCAATACCTGATAGAAGATTTTATTTATAAAAAATACCATTAAATATATTCTTAGATTTTCTGCCAGTCAAAATATGTTTATATAAGTAAACTGCTCAGGGAAAAATAATCCCTTCAATTTTATTTTTTTTTTTCATCTGAAAAACCTAAAACTAGTAAAAATTATGCCTGCAAAAAAGTTATTTGGAATACAAGACAGCATAAATAATAGTAAGATATGTCTGGGTAAAAGGCGCTGAGGGATATGAAAGTATGAAAGGTGAACTTAAGCTAGAGAAAAGAATAAAGAAATGTTGGACAGTCTGCAAAATCGTTTCCTTTTATGGAAAATCGTATCATAACTGTGGTTCTTCTATTGATTGATCCAAAATCAAAACTCAAAAGGAAATTGAATTCAAGAGCCTGATAAAGGTCTAGGAGGGCTTCAGACATGGTTTGCCACAGAGTAAAAAGACCTAGACAAGAAACTGTGAGCTGTATTCATCATTGACCATTGGCAGAATGTGCAAAGATTTATCATCAAAAAGCACCTTGTTAGATCTGGCTTTGAAATTGTGAAAGGACAGTTTCTCTAATACCAGAACATGACTCAGAACATCACTGCTAACTTGAATGGAACTGGAGTTGTTGCTTATTCAACACTGACACTGTGAAGTATTATTCTCGGATAGAGAATTCTATCTAACCTCTGTTACAAAAACATTGTATTTATTTAATCTAAGCTCTTAGTTTACTATTTTTAATGCTTTTATATAATTTTAGATGTAGTTTTTCTAAGTACAACAACTCAGTTAAGAATAAAGAGCTCAGAATTGCACTATATATTTGTATCACCCCACAAATTTCATTTTGGTTGCTTTGAAGCAACCAAAGATGATATAATTTGGGAACATGTATCATGCTTATCCATCCCAAATATAACTTCTAAAAGTAATCAAAGTTTTCATGCAGTAAAAAGCTAGCTGAAATAAATATCCTGAGATGAACTACAGCTTAGAAATTTTTCGAACTCATATGTTTGCTCCCAGATGAAACTGACTCATTTTCGTAAAGTAAAAAATGCTAAATAATTTTACGAAGCAGAAATTCTATCCAGGCTACAGCGATTTCTTTGACACGTTTGAGAGTTTGGGCAAATTTCTTCTCCAAACCCACAGAAATACTAGGAAATACAGCTTTGATGTGGTTAACTTATGTAACTAAAAGATATTAAGAAGCCTTTTTTCTGCCTGTTGCTCCTTGTAAGTAAGTTTCTCTTGATGTACTATCGCATAGTGTTTATTTTCCAGAATACTTTAGACTATACTTCATTAAACCTGAGACTCACCTTCAGACAGTTTTCTTAACCTTTCCTCAGGAAATATCTCTAAAGCTACCTGCAGTACTCCTTCCACATTACTGGGATCTATCAAAGAGTGCTGGTGTCAATGTAGTAGCACTAAATGAATTATTTAGATCTTTTCCCAAATTCTTCACACTCTTGTAAGGTGTTAACAATTAGGAAAAATCCAAAACTGTAGATGAAATTTCTTGTAACTAGCAGTTTTGAGGTGATTGCCTGTGCAAATCTACCCACATGGACTGTCACCACCACTTTTGTATATTATGTGTACTAGCAAGAAACTCTTAGTGTTGTATATACCCCTTCTCTTAACAGCCAAGATAGGAAGGACATGCAAGCAGCCCATATGCATAACAACTGTAAAAATGTTCCAGCAGACATATCGACCATATTGACACAGCACAAGATGATTGACCTACACAAGCAGTTGCCTTCAGGAACTTTAGATCTAGACCAAGAGTCTGCTTTTATAATTGTGGGTCATCAGTATTTACTATTATGCTGTATTTATCTTTTACCTCTTCATACACATTTGCTCCACTTCCTTCTCATGAAACGCCTTGTATCCTCTCACCCTCAGAAGGTTGTGATACTGCTGCCTCTAATTCCTCTCCAGCTCCCAGCTGTCTCCCATCCATGGCTATCAGTGTTTTTACACTGTGAGCTAATGAATAGCTCTGCAGGTGACTGGCTTCAAAGCTGAGACTGTATGCCAAAAACATAGATATACTTCTCAGTCAAGCCAAGGAAGCAGTTGGCAAGGTCTGGGCTTTCAAAATAGCTTTGATCCAGCCCTTGTAGCTTCAGCTATGGGTAAAGGGTGACTAAAGTACACCTGGGATAGCTGGGAGAGAACTGGTCTTTCCTAAGACTGAATGAGAGGACAGTATTATTACGAAGAATAGAAGAGAAAGACTAGACAAGGGAAATATGTAAAAACAGTAGAGAACCTACATGAAAGAAGACAATCAAAAGTATAGAATATAGAATCATTTAGGTTGGAAAAGACCTTTAAGACCATCAAGTCCAACTGTAACCTAACACTGCCAAGTGCACCAGTAAACCATGTCCGTAAGCTCCATGTCTACATGTCCTTTAAATACCTGCAGGGATGGTGACTCAACCACTTCCCTGGGCAGCCTGTTCCAACGCTTGACAACCCTTTTTGTAAGGAACTTTTTCCTAATATCCAATCTAAATCTCCCCTGGTGCAACTTGAGGCTGTTACTTCTTCTCCTATTGCTTGTTGCTTGGGAGAAGAGACAAACCCCATCTTGCTACAACCTCCTTTAAGGTAGTTGTACAGAGTGATAAGGTCTCGCCTCAGTCTCCTTTTCTCCAGGCTAAACAACCCCAGTTCCCTCCACTGCTCTTCATAAGACTTGTGCTCTAGACCCCTCACCAGCTTCATTGTTCTTCTTTGGACGTGCTACAGCATCCCAAAGTCTTTCTTGTAGTGAGGGGCCCAAAACTGAACACAGTATTCAAGGTGCAGCTTCACCAGTGCCAAGTAGAGGGGAACGATCTCTTCCTTAGTCCTGCTGGCCACACTATTCTTGATAAAAGCCAGGATTCTATTTGCCTTCTTGGCCACCTGGGCACACTGCTGGCTCATATTCACCAGCAGGTGACCAACACCCCCAGGTCCTTTTCCTGCAGGTAGCTTTCTGGTCACTCCTCCCCAAGCCCGTAGTGCTGCATGGGGTTGTTGTGACCCAAGCGCAGGACCCGGTATTTGGCCTTGTTGAACCTCATATCATTGGCCTCAGCCCATTGATCCAGCCTGTCTAGATCCCTCTGTAGAACCTTCCTACCTTCAAACAGATCAACACTTCTACCCAAGTTCCTGTCATCTGCAAGCTTACTGAGGGTGCACTTGATTCCCTTGTCCAGGTTGTTGATATATTAAAGAGAAGTGGCCCAACCTGTGGGGATCCCTGGGGAACATGACTTGTGATCAGGCACCAACTGGATTTAACTCCATTCATCCCAACTCTTTGGGCCTCGGCACCCAGCCAGTTTTTTACCCAGTGAAGTGTATGCCTGTCCAAGCCACAAGCAGCCATTTTCTCCAGGAGAATGCTGTGGGAAATGGTGTCAAAGGCTTTACTAAAGTCCAGGTATACAACATCCACAGCTTTCCCTCATCCACTAAGCAAGTCATCTTGTCATAGAAGGAGATCAGGGTAGTCGAGCAGGACCTACTTTTCATAAACCCGTGTTGACTGGACCAAATCACCTGGTTGTCACATACATGTCATGTGATGGCACTCAAGATGATCTGCTCTATAACCTTTGCCAGCACCGAGGTCAGGCTGGCGCATGCTTCCCTAGATCCGCCTTCCAGCCCTTCTTGTAGATAGGTGTCATGTTTGCTAACTTCTAGTCTACTGGACCTGAGTTCCAGCCAAAGCTCTCTGTTCAGCCAGGCCAGTCTTCCTCCCCACCAACTCATGTTTTTGGCACATGGGAACAGCCTGCTCCTGCACCTTTAAGATTTCCTTCTTGAAGAATGTCCAGCTTTCCTAGAGTCCTTTGCCCTTCAGGACTGCCTCCCAAGGGACTCGATTGACCACACTCCTATACAGGCCAAAGTCTGCCCTCTGGCAGGAAGTCCAAGACAGCAGTCCTTACCTTTCCATGAAAAAAAACACTATCATTTCATGATCGCTATGTCCAAGATGGCTTCCAACCATCACATAATCTACAGCTCCTTCTCTATTCATGAACAACAGGTCCAGCCTTTCCTAGCTGGCTCTTTCACCAGCTGTGTCAGGAAGTTATCTTTCATACACTCCGGGAACCTCCTAGACTGTTTCTACTACACTGTATTGTATTTCCAGCAGACATCGGGTAAGTTGACGTCCCCTACGAGAACAAGGGCTAATGATCACGAGACTTCTCTCAGCTGCTTACAGAATATTTTTTCTGCCTCTTCATCCTGGTTGGGTGATCTATAATAGATTCCCACCATGATACCTGCCTTTCAAGTGACAGCTTGAAAAGAGCAATGAAAAAGAAGCGGAAGAAGAGGAAGAAGAAGGAGAAAAATGAGAATGAGAAAGAGAAGAAGAAGAAGAAGAAGAAGAAGAACCACAAAAGAGTGTGTTCATAAACAATGATTTTTTGATTACCTGACATACCTGACATATCCAGCTGAGCAAGGACTGCAGACAAATTAATTGCAATTATATGCTTGAATTTGACAACAAATTTGACTTGATCCTTTAAAATTGTGTTGGGTAAATTTGGGGAATGAATAATTTACTCATCAGTTCAGCTTCCATCAGAACTGGCAGTACTGTCGAGTTCAGTAAATAATGATGTTAATCTTTATCACGAGGACTGTTTTGCTATTAATAGCACACAAGCCATGTGTGTACCTGAAAGACAACTTCACTAGTAGACATAGTCCAAAAAGGCAATGGTATTTAAACATGGGTAGAAAGATCACGAAACATTAGTCTATAGTGTGCTACAATTATGAAGGGCTTTAGCCAGCAGTTCTCAAGGCAAACTGGTCAGTCTGGCCACTCACTCCTAGATACTTTGCCAGTCTAATGGCAGTTATGAAAACAAAATACCAGAGATGTTTTTTAATGAGACTTGTGGTAGTGGGGGTAGACAAGTGTTAATAAGAGGGAAGGTGCAATTGGGCAGAGGGACAAAGGGTGGTGGGCTGTTTCCAAATCTCAGGAGTGTGATACTGAATAAGTGCTTTCAGCTCTACCACTTTTTAACACATTGCAAATAACAAGGTGACAACTTGCAGATGCTGTCTCACACAGACACTATCTTTATTTTTAGTCTGTATGTTGTCCAAGCTTGAAAGAGAAGACGACAAGGTATTTCAGAAGAACACCATCGTGCCATGTGCATTTCGTATTCTGCAAGGGGTTTTTTTCCTAATTATTTCTATTCCTTGTACACTTTTGAATTTCAAGCCCCTTTGGCTAGTGAGTCTGCAAATAAACAAAGGCTTCTATCTGAAGCAAGAGGTTCCTGAATGCCTCGCAGTAGTGTTTTCATCCCAGCTGTCACACTGCGCAGTTGCCAAAATCCGTTGTGACAAATCACAACTCTGAGGGTAGATTAGCAGACACTGATCGTCTTTGCTTGTTGACAAAGAAAACACAAATATACCTCAGCTTATTGTTTGTTTCACCGAATCCTACTCTCCTAAAGTGCATCACTTAGACCTGCTTTTGGTTTCCCCCTCACCATAATTTCACAGAACAAACATGAACAGAGGGTATAGAGAAATAATGTTATAAAAGCATAACTTTCAGTTTGGATGATTTTCTTGGGTCAGAAACTGAACCTGAAAATTTCTCCTTTTTTTCAGTCCCCCTGAATAATTGTTGTTTGTTTTGAATCTAATAATAGTAATAAATAAAAAAGCATCAAAACATTGGATAAGGAGCCACCCTTCTTTTTGAATAAATAGAAGAAACAGTACAACTCTTTTTTGAAGTAAAAGAACTGAGCAAATATGACCTACCACCCAAATCACATGCCATATGCACACTGAGTGAAAGCTGAACTATGTAGGACATGGCTTTCACTAGAGACTAAATGCAGCTGCTGGGCATAGGTACCAGACAGTGGAGGACTCTGTGTATATGCATCTGTAAATGTGCAAAAGCAGACAGAAAGAACTGGCCAAAACCTAAAAATGAAAACCTAGAAAGATATTAAGAATATAACCCAGAAAAAAACCAGAGAAGAGTAAAATAAGAATTTTTGGGAAGAATGTGTAGATTCTGTATAACCAGAATGGCATCAAATAACATGTTCAGTCACTCATTTTTTCTCCAAACGGAGTTAACCCATAAGGCTCCAAAACTGGCTCATCTTCTGCATCACAAAAGGTAAGAATATGCTGATTAGTTGATATTCCTTTCCAATTGAATTACATGTTTCTGAGACAATACCAAAAAATTCTGCATTCTGCTCTTGCTCTGCGGACTTCTGATGGGGATTATTACAGAAGATGAAAAATAACTGAAAAAGATCATGACTGACATTTGCCATTTTTTTAACTGACATTTATACCATTGTCTCCACATGTGGAGCAATATGTGCAGTAGAAAAAGGCTCCTGTTGTTTATTAGGTATATTCCTATGTATTTATTAAAAAAGACATGGCTGAAGGAATGCATCCTGGTATTTTAGGTGCAGAGACTGATTCTTAGATTGAAAGGGTGTATTTTGTGGTCTTGAGTCAAGCTCAACAAATTTTTGCCTCCTGCTGGTATTAGACTGAGCCTCATTATAGAATCTGTTATTCTTGAGACAGTTATCACCCATGATCATCAACCCAGAGGTTTAGACCAGTGGTTTAATATTTTTTAGAAATGTTCAGACTCTACACAGTTTTCCAGTGGAGGTATAAAAACCCTGTATAGTTAATTTGTACATACTTACAATATATTGGCACCTCATAGACTCTTTTTGTGACCCTTTAGGAAGCAATGCATGGACTCCTCTCCATGATCTATGGATAACAAGTTTATGTGCACTGCTTTGGCTATGATGACGAAGAAATAGCATCAATGAATAACAGAGAAGATGTAAAAACTTCAGTTTGCTTGAATCATTTGTATTTAAGAAAGTTAAAATCCTTCCCATCTTTTAGAATAAACTTTCCTCTCAAGTCAGCATGGTTTTCACAGGCTTTTCATCTGCACATGCAGATGTGTGAAGTAAAGAAGGTAGTTTCATGTATCAAATTCTTTTCCAGAAGTGAGGATGAGGCCTATAATTTATAAACACAGTAAGAGCAAACAGCTCACTGTATCAAACCAACTAATTGCCAGAAGCAGACTTAATACTGTAACCTGTGGGAAAACAGTGTTTGCATGTCCCGTAAAACAAAAGATGAAGTCTTCCTACTTTTAAATCAGTGGCAACTCTGCCTTTGGTTTTATTTGGAATTGCCTCCTGTGCATTCTGCCGTCGACTCCACAAAACATTGGTGGGATACTGAAGAGGCAGTCTGCTTTCAAACTTGTAATACAGAAATATTAAGGATCAAACTCTGTTCTTTCCATGTAAATACAGAACAGCTCAACTAGAGGGCTTACGTAAGTATAAGTGAAGGTGGGATCTAGCCTAGTATTTCTTTTTACTGTAGAAAGTGCATTCTTCATTGCAGGTGTTGGGTGATACGATGGTGTTTTTTTAATAGGAAGATTTGATTAATTAATTCATAATGTGTAATAGCTGCTGAGGTATGTGAAAGATCATAGATCATAGAATAGTTTAGGTTGGAAGGGACCTTAAAGATCATTTAGTTCCAGCCCCCCTGCAATGGGCAAGGGCACCTCCCACTAGGACCTGGTTACTCAAAGGCCCATCCAACCTGGCCTTGAATGCTGCCAGGGATGGGGCATCCAGAGCTTCCCTGGGCAACCTGTTCCAGTGCCTCACCACCCTCACAGTGAAAAATTTCTTCCTGAGATCTAATCTAAATCTGCTCTCTTCCAGTTTGAAGCCATTATGCCACATCCTATCACTACATGCACTTGTAAAAAGGCGCTCTCCAGCTTTCTTGTAGGCCCCCTTCAGACACTGGAAGGCTGCTATAAGGTCTCCCTGGAGCCTTCTCTTCTCCAGGCTGAACAACCCCAACTCTCTCAGCCTGTCTTCATAGGAGAGATGATCATCTTTGTGGCCTTCCTCTGGACCCACTCCAATAGGGCCATGTCCTTCTTAAATTTGGGGCTCCAGAGGTGGATGAGTGTTCCAGGTGGGGTCTCACAATTGCAGAGTAGAGGGGCGGAATCACTTTGCTCGACCTGCTGGCCATGCTTCTTTTGATGGAGCCCAGGATGTGGCTGGCCTTCGGGGCTTCGAGCGCACGTTGCCTGCTGATGTTGAGCTTCTCATCCACCAACACCCCCAAGTCCCTCTCCCTCAGTGCTGTTCTCGATACATTCTCCACCCAGCCTGTGTTTATGCTTTGGATTGCCCTGACCCATGTGCAGGACCTTGCACTCGGCCTTGTTGAACTTCAATGAGCTTGGCACAGGCCCACCCCTCAAGCCTGTCCAGGTCCCTCTGGATGGCATCCCTTCCCTCTAGCATGTCAGCCACTCCACACAGCTTGGTGTCGTCAGCAAACTCGCTGGGGGTACACTCAGTCCCTACATCCACATCATCAACAAAGATGTTAAATAGTACCAGTACCAGTACTGATCGTCACAAGAGAGTGATGGAAGAAGTGAGAGTTGCTCTAATCTTCTCTTGCCCAAGTCTTTGAGACATAGCAGAAGTTTAAGCTTCTGCTAAGAATGTTCAGCATGTCAGATACCACATTAGTTCTATACTACTAAATGGCTGTCATACCAAGCATATATTAAAACCTCCACCAGAGTCAGACAGAAATGTCTTTGCTTAAAAAATTCATTAGATCCACACAGTTTTTAAGGAGTCTTCTCATTGCTGTTTGGTGTGATAGCAGCTGTACGTCTTCCTGCTCTCCCTTTCTGCTGTCACTTGCTACGCATTTGGGAGCAAGTTTTAGGGAGTGGAGGCATGGCTACTGCCACCCTGACATTGATCAGCATAAAAGCAAAAAAACAATCTTCTGCAGCAGGATGCTTCCTCTCCATCTCCCTGCTCTCCTCCAATTCAGCTGTTAATTAGCCTCTCTAAGATTTTCATAATAGCTTTTTAGCCATTGTAATAGCTTGGTGACATAGGAGGAGCTTTTTAGGTACTGGTATCCTAAAAGCTCCTTGCAGTACTGCTCTGCACTTTCATGAGGACATAAGGAAGAATTTAACCAGCTGAGAAGTAAATTTTCCATTCACACATTTAAGGTGCGAAGAAATGCACAACACACTTTACTACACAGTTGCTGTGAAACAGAGACCTACAACTCTAAATAGTAGCTAGTGTCTGTATTATGAAAATACATCCTGTATTTCTCCTTTAGAGAGCAGACAAGTTATTTTCACTGTTTAATCAATATAAACAATGTATCTGGACTTTTAAGCTTTTCTTAGCCTGTTGGGGTACTCACTGGAAACGTCAATCTAATCACATCAGATGAAACAGAAAAACTGAGGTTCTTTTCAAAGGTGATTAATTTTTTTTCTGTTTATTTGCATATCCTAAATTAACAATTTGGTTAGCTGGCTCCAAAATTCCTTCTACATGTCTAAAAGCCCAGTTTGTTAGAAAAGTTGCACTACTAAATTGGTCAGTGCAGACAATGCTGCTTCTGTAGCCTTGGAGGATCTCTAGGACACAGCATATGAGTCAACCCACCTGGATCAGATTTTCCTCAGTAGTTCATGCTGACAGGTAGGAGATGCCTTTTGTGCTACTTTTAGTCAGGATCTCTGTACATTTTATGACATTAAGATATGGTACGTTCTTTCCCCTTGGAACATCCACCCATTTCCTAAACCATCATCCCACAGACATTTGTATGACCTATGGTTGCATGACTTACTCCACCTGTTGGAAAACCTCCACAAGCCCCACTTCATCAAAATTCCAGCCTTGGAGGTTTAAGGCAGATTTCAACAAGATTGTATGCTGAGCCTTGAATTTCATAAGCATAAGAACTGTATTTGCCTGAAGTGAACCTTTTATAGCACTTTGCAATAGGAAAACTATTAAAGTGTTAAATGTGATTTATTATTAATTGTGCTATATTGCACAGATGGTTTCAGGCTATATTTACTACCATAGTAACTGCATTATAATATAGAGAGAAGACTCTGTACTTAATGAAAAAACATATGAAATGAAGAAAAGAGTAAATTTAGAAGAACAGATTGGATAATAGAACAGGAAAATTACCAAATGTATATTTACTTGCCACTCTCTATGCTTTTCTTAATAAGCAGAAGCAGTCAGAGAAAAAAGCACTGACTTACTAAAAATTACTTTTTTTAGGCAGGGTGTTATTGCGTGCATGATACTGTCCTATATGCCATGAGCAATTTATTAATTTAGATCTTTTTGAAAGAGGGTGCCTGTAATTCTTCATCGGCACTTTGCAGCTTAGGCAGGAAAGAGAAAGACCTTGTTTCTGGTTCTGCTAGTGAATTTTCAACATTCTAAAAAGAACTCTAATTATATACATGAGTACTGTATTTGGGCAATATTGTGGGAATGCAATTCAAAGTCGGGCTTGCGCCCTGGAGGGTAGAAATCGTAGCTGTGATCTGCGTATGCTCTGGGAACTGGAGAGCCCCAAGTACATAGCACCATTGTGGCAGCAGGGCTTCCCCATCACAGCAAAATGAGCTCTGATTCCACCCTCTGCCATGTCCTTTACACCATTCCTCACCCTGGGCTTCCAGGAGAACCTCCGAGAACAATGTCTCCTGTTTCCTGTGACAGGGCAGTTGGCTAGTGAAAGCTTTGAGTGTTTTCACCTATGAGAAGAAATGAGATATAGCCCTTGTCAGCCGTACATCTAACAAGAATGCATGGAGGTATAAACCTTTGCAGAACTGACAGAAACTATAAGAGCCAGCAGGTTCAACTACAGGAAACATTTGTTGTAAAGCTGAGTCAACTGGTGGTACTTCATGAAGAGCTGTCCAGAAGAAAGTGGCAAAACAGCAGATCCCTAAACAAGTATAACAGCTCAATCCAGTATTTCATTGCTGTACCTGAAGATGTAAAATAAACTGTATTGTTATGGCAGTGAATTTTCTGAGGAGTGAAATAACATTTCTGTATTCATGTTTTCCTTTTTAATCTGTGTTAAGTTTTCTTCTTTTTGCTCTTAGCTTGACAGCTTCCAGATGACAGCATAAATATGCAATTATCTGTAAAATTTGGTTAAAAATTAAAACCATGCAATATACTGCTTTAAAGTGTGTAATCTGGTATGTGAGAATGTCTCTTCAAGCTTCACAGGTATCTTCTTCAGTTGTGAAAATAAAATCCACCAGGACTTGTCCTGTTGTGGAACATTTGACATTTTGCATTGGTAGTTAAGAGGTAAAGATGGTAAAAGATCCAGAAGCTGGTACTGAAAATGACACATAATTTGAGTTACTCTAATTTTTGCAAAACCAAGTTGAACTTTTTTTTCTTTAAATAACCTTCAGATAGTGTTTATTTTTACCCTGTGAAAAAATCAATATTACATGAATACCTGGGCTTTTCATAAGGAAAAAAAAGTGAAAAACCAGCATGGGCTTAGCATATCATGTAGTGCAACTCAATGGAACTTCTTTTCAAATATGTGTGAAATAAAATGTATGAATAACATGCTTAGCATTTAGTAATTTCTTGATTACCTAAAGCACAGGAGGTAAGACTTAAAGAAATATCTATTATTCTTTGGGAAAATGACTAATATTTTTGGTTAAAAGCAGTGTATTTTGACACTCATCAGTAGACTGCCATCATTTCAGGATTTTGTAACGGTGAAAGTCAACTCTTTGTGCTGGTTTCTGTTCCAGTGCCTGGCACATTGACAATTCCCTTGAATTGAATGCAACAAATTAGACACAGAATTTTCAAGGAAATATTTGACAAAAATTTTGTCTAAACTGGTGGAAGTTTCCTCAAGAGTTCTCCAACACATGGTGCAATTTGGAAAAAAAAGACTCTTGCCAGATAAACTGCTTGTAGTTTGCGTTTTCAACAACTGCAGCTATGGGCTTGCTAAGACTTCAGCTAGCTGTTACTCTCTCCCTTAACCCATGATCTGTATCTCGTTTTAGGATTGGTGGAGCTGTGCCGACAGTCTTCTCCTATTTTTCGGAAGTCCTTGCTCGGGAAAAACGAGGTGAACACCTGAGTTGGCTCTGTATGTTTTGGATGATTGGTGGCATATACGCTTCTGCAATGGCCTGGGCAATAATTCCTCATTATGGTAAGAAGAATGTCTCCTTGTGATTTGTAGCTCTTCTAGTATGAAAGTAAAGCTCTAAAGTATAGTCTAAAGATGGGACTTCAAGTCTGTTCTCGAAATACTGACCCTGTTGTTGAGAAAAAAATTGATTCCTTTTGGTGGAAATAATGAGAATAAGTTGTACCCTAAATAACAAACAGTGCATTAAAAGGTGCAAAACTCAGCCAATATTCATGTTTAGTCAGATTCTTTAAATTACTGAAAACCTGAACACATGAAAATATAGCTGATGTTATTGTTGAATCTGGAGAAAACATGTGATGTGGAGACTTACATCAGACAAAATAGATTTTAAATTGCTGGATGTCAAATTTGAGCTCACGTTGTTTGATACAGAGATAAAATGTCAATTATACATTCTTGAGAAAGAAGAATAAGGGCCATCTTAATGTTTACAGTGCTGGTTCTGAATACAAAGCTGTGCCGAATGTTTAATTCTTACTAGATCTTTTTAGTGGTGTAGAAATAGAGAAATTGAACAGGGTGCGCTTAAATGCTGTAGGGCTGAATGGGAGCAAATCAGACAGAAAGCTTGCAAGTTACACGCACATGCGATATAAGCCACTTCATGAAGGACCTCTTAGCTGCCCTGACATGTTTAAACACTCTGTGGAGCTACAGATTCAATTCTTATTCTCTCAGGCTTGCCCTTTAGAAGAGTTAAGTGCTCACGGGTCTCCAGGGCTGCTGACACTGCTCAGGCGTTCTTAAAAATCAGCCTCTGCAAGCACTTCTCCCTGGCACTCCTCAAGACAAGTAAAGCAGCATTGCGAGTTAGCTGGCATCCAAAGCAGCTTTCTTTAGCCAATCAATGAAGTTTATTGTAGTTGGGTTGTGAAAGAGAGGACAACTTCATAAGGTTTGCCCAAAGTGATTAGAACATTTAGCAAGCAGCAATGTCCAGAAATAAATTATAATCATGCAGACTAATTGTATATCTAGGCTGTTGCATTAAAATTAATTTTAGAGTCCAGTACACACAAGCTGAATCTATGTCTTCAACCTTGCCTTTTGGCTTTGAATTGCTGGAATCAAAGAGAGGAATTTTTGCTGACAAGGCATAGCGTGGATCATTTATCTCTTTTCCAATTAGTAAATTGCTCTGGAGGCCACGTACTTTTTGTTTTCCTGTGGATTTTTATTTTCATCTTTCAGTGGAAAATGCAAACATTATGACAGACTGATTTACATGGGTTGTCTAATTTCATTGTAGATTTTATAAACAACTCAATAACCTCTACTGAGGTGCTTTTAAAACGTCACGTGGACATATGTCTCAATGAATAATAATAGGCTTCCTCATACCAAAGCAGTGACATTAGAGGGAAAAATTTTCTGCTTTCTTTAGCAGTGGAAATATAAAAGCAACAAAAAGCCACACCGCACTGATTTATTTTTTTGTGTCTTTCTGCAAAAATATTTATGAAATCACTTGACACAAAAGAATGTAAAAAACAATTTTGAAAGACAATATTCTTCAGTTTAGCTATATAAATCACTCTCCTTGCAGTATATTAAGGAAATCTGTAATAGCCAAAAAGACAGCTAAAAAGCAAGCTATAAACAACAGAAACAATCCTCTCTTACAAGAAAAGAAGTAGGTTTACATTTTGGCAAGATTCAACAGAATGCACTTAGGGGTTTTGATGAGGTCTTTAAATTGTCTTCACTTTAAATCAGATTTTTTCATTATGTTGTGAAGTTTAAAACGTGTGTCAGTTCCTATTGCAGAAGTGGAATCACCCCAGCTCAGGACCAAGGGCAAAGTGCTTCATTGTCATGATACTGTGACAAGCTCTCAGGCATTGCCGAGGGCTCCCAGGGACAACCCCATTACAGCAGTCAGGAGAGCAGGGTCATGCATTGCTGTACACTCCTAGAAACATGCCAGGTCAGGTGAACACCAGCACGGATCTCTGCATCATTTGTAACGTGTGTGTTCAAGAGGAGGCTCTTGTAGTGGTATTTCTCTTTTACAATTTCTACGTGGTTTCCATGGAGTTATTTTGCCTGAATTAACCAAAGACACATATTTTTCTCCAAATCGCTTCCAGTCCTTCTCATCATTCACATCTCCACTGACCAGGAAGTAAAACATAATTATAAACAAAGCAGTCCACCCACTTCTAAGCCTCATTTATATAGCACATAGGGATTTCTGAGCTGTCTGCTTCTCACATGAGGAGCAAACAGAGATAATTTTTCCCAGCTGAACTCAGAAGTTTCTTAACAGCAGTGAATGAAGTTGCATCTGTTGAAAAGCAATAAACTGTCATCAAGCATCGTGGAATTCCTCTCAAATGAACAGAAAAATACCAGGCCAACAGAGTAGAATGGTTTTGTAGATTTTTCCCACCCCCTTTTACAAATGTATTCCTTCCATTTGTACTGCCTCTTACATAAAGCACTTTAAAAAGTCCTAGATTCACAGCCAGTATACATTATCTACCCCAAGGCAGCTGGTGAAGCTATCTATACAAGTTTACCAGTTGAACATTTAGCTCTATCTTTCTGTGAGAAAACAAAGATTATATTCTTTATATGTAAGAGTTTATCTCTGTTTCTCTTCGAGCAGCACAGGAGTGTCTGAAACCTGAGTGACGCTCTGGAACACAAAATAAAGCAAAGCTTACAGTTGCCTTGGCATCAGCGTGTTAAGAGGGGAATCAGTGTGATGTAGTGCTGCATTGACCACATATGGAAAGGTTAATATTATCTGTAAGACAAGCATCTCTGTCTCTGGCTGTCTTCAATTCTATAGCTGTTGACTTTTTAAAAAAAATTGAAAATATATGCAGACTCATTCAGGGTCTCTGAAACAGGAGTTCAGGTCATGTAGAAGCTATTAGAAGAAGCATCCGCAAAGAAATTATTCTAATTGCTGCCAACTAACAAAGTCCCAGATTAGTCAGATACAAAGAAATTGCTTTATGCAGTACTTAGATCAGGCTATATAGGAAGGTTAATTATTGTTTTATAAATAATTTTGCAAGTGCAACGTTAAATTTAGCATCACATCTCAAGGTAGATTGGTTCAAACACTGTCAAATGCATCGAATATGTATTACAATATTCTTTAAAAGGTTCATTTTTCAAATATCAAGAATCTTGAGTGAGAAATTACGTCTCAGTTTAAAATCCAGATAGTGATATATTACCATTTTGTTACAGCAATTTTATGTCTTAGTCTGACAATAGGAATCAAAAAGAATTATACAAGTTGTTCTACAAAAAAATATGTTGCCTGCCATACACATGTATTATTTTAAGAATCAGTCTCGATTTTTATTTTACCGTATCTCCAGACTAAAAATCAGGGAAAGCAGGATAAGTATTTCGGTGTATTTAACCTATCAGTTTTGGTATTTGTGTAGTTTTATGTTTTACATATATGGTAGGCCTTTTGTGGCTTCATAAACTACAGAAAAATCTTTCAAAATTCCAAACATTTACTGGAGTATTTTGCTTAGTGACAAACAAATATTGACCTAATTGATTTGTAAATCTTATTCCTGAACAAGGAGGGGGAAAAAAATTAGATTGCAAGGCTTAAAAGAAATTACATTGCAAGACAGAGAACAGGATTCCCATTCAGGGAACACAAATTTGAAGGAGAAAGAAGTAGAATAAGAAATCTAAGAAAAAGGCATTCAATACAGTTTCAGAATTGAAGATTTCTTGCCTAGCTATAAGGTGTCTCTCTAGGTGTAAGTAGGAAACTATTAACTTGTTTGCTATTTAATCATATTTTCCCACTGTAGCTGCAACAACTGGTATTTTGTCCTGTGAGTGAAAGAGGACAAGTTATAAATGTTATTTCTACTCCACTCATTAGAATTTCATCAAATCGAAGAAAGCCATTTTTTAAGAATAATTCTGTTTTTAAAGACAATAACTTTTTTACAGTAACACAGAATTTAAAAATGCAGACGTAAGAATGTCCAAATGATGGACTCACACTTGACTTGCAAAACATTGTATTTAAAAGATTAATGGTAACTTCTATTTTTAAAAAGTTTAACTATGTTTCCTAGTGCAAATTTTGTATTCTTTTCCTGATTTATAAAATATACTTGCTTCCACTTTTTTCTGAAGATCTTCACCATTTACTTTTCTCCTGCCAATATCCTGAAATGAGTTTAAATGGCAGAAACTGGGGTTTAGTTTAGATAGGAAAGAAATTACATTTTAAACACAGATGTAATAAAGTACTAACATAAACTGCCAAAAACAGTTACAGAATCTCCATCACTGGAGGTTTTTAAGGGCACATCAAACCACAGCCTGTCCCCAATAGTTTAGGACCACGCTGAATTCACCAAATCTACTACTGGACACCTGTTGCCTGTTCCTAATTCTACTTTCCATAAGTAGACAAGTCTTTTTATAGACACGTGAGTCTATAAATAGCTTCTATTTCTAATTGAGTGTAATTGTGATTAGAGTGGACCAATCTGTTTTTCTTTTGAGTAAGTGGCTTGCAAAGTGGTTGAAAAACATTTCTCAGTGTGTAGCAGAAGACTGTTGAGGTGAAGCAGATCAATTCACCCAAAGAAATTAACTTTACTGGCAATCAAAAAGATCTCTTTATCATATTTTTGGTAGGTGGCTCGAGAGTAGTTTTTATAGTATTCTCTATTGTCATCTTTGCTTTGTTCTTGTGTCATCTAGTTGGAGATAAAGAAGGTGAGCATAACTTCAAAACTGCAATAAAATTGTCTTCTGTATGAAAGCATTATGAACTCTACTGTAGTAAAATGGTCAAGGAGGTAAGCAGAGCTGCATGCAGATGAGGAGGTGGAGAGTTACTGGATCACTGTGCAACTCAGAGCATGCACAGCAGCAGACAGTGTTAACAGAGGAGTTCATATCTCAGCCTGCGGCAGACAAAACTGAGAACATGGTGGACTAAAACTCCTCAGTGGCAATGAAATCAGAAAAAACTTCTAAAACTCCTTTATTTTGTCTTTTTTTTTTTGTTGGGCTAAAGGGCAGTGGAGCCTGGCAGTAGCAGTATTGGCATAAAAAAACCTATGCCAATGCTGTGTGTTATCAGTGGGATTATAGGGAGTTGTGAGTACTCAATTAGCAATAACAGCAGAAGGATCTTAGGAGCCATCCATCTTCCAGTGCTTCTGATGAGCAGAACTGGATCCTCCTGGGTGGTGGGAGCTGCAAGTGTGGACATACAGAGATTTCAGCCTAACCTGCTGGTCTCTTCTCACTATAAGGAGGCAAGAGTTTATTGCATTAGCAAAGTGGAGTCAAAAGTTTGCACTTTTCCGTGGTGATTATTCCAACATGAATTTTGTGGAACAATTGTTCCCTGGTACATAAATATTACATGTTTTGTAACAATAAAACAATGTGTATGGTTTAGACTATATAAGGAAAAAGTAGAGTTTTTCTGTTTGTCAGCATTTATTTTTGTAGAAATTAAAAGGTTAATGAATGGCTTTGTTACTCAGATGAAGGACTAGAAGCCACATTTTTTGCCAGCAGCTCATATAGGCTACATTTTTTTCAACAGTAACCCATGAACCTGAGTATCTCAAAGCCTAGGTCAGGACTGTACCTGGATGAGTGTAGAAAATTCTTGACTACTTTGAAAAATTAGGGTCTTAACCTCATTATTAGTTGTCTGTAAAATAACCCACTATTAATTACTTTGTTGAGGCGACACAGATTAATATCTGTAAAGCATCTTTGGACACAATTTGTCTGCTCAAATCTATAAGCTTCAAAGTGTCAAAATTGATGGTGATGCTGTAAATAAATGGCTGTTACTTTTACAGATAACTCTGCATTTCTAGTATTTCTTGTAGTGCTTCTAAATTCCGAAATGTGTGTTAAAGGTGGGTCTGAGCATCAGAGGAGCAGCTTGATTTCACTCATGACTATTTTATCAGCTGCTCCCAGCATTTCCTCAGCCGCGAGGTGTCCAGCAGCTTATAAATGTATTATAAATCATGGTTTCATCTTAGGAAAAGGATCACCAAGTTCCTTCTTCCACCCTTCCTTTCCTGTAGTCCCTGGAGGGGAATCTGGCTGTCTCTGATGCACTGCACCCATCCAATCAAAAGACCAGGATGCGCTTACATGATTTATAATAAAAAGAACCACACTTGACTGATTTCATATTGCTGCATCACTGCAGTGCCTGTGCCCAAAACAACCAGGGAAAGAAACTACACCCCCTAGTCATATCTACAAAGACGATTTACTCCAGTTCCTTGCACATCGACACCTGGTTACTGTGAGCTGGAAACAGGAAAAACAGTTACGTGATGGCTGCTTGGTTTCCTTGTTCGAAGTTGGAACGTGACAATGATTTAGATGTGCGAGAGGTGCATCAGTGATGTCTTCTTTAATTTTGCAGAAGGCAAATAAAAGAAAAGCATGATTAGCTGCAAAGGGAAAAGAAATAAAGGACTTACTGATGATAAGACAAAAAGTAACGAGCTGAAATTTCTGTCAGGGGGAGGTGGTGTAGATAATGAAAAAGACTTTCTAGTGGTGTGTTAGTTAAGCACCTGAATAAAACTGCTATGGAAGTACTGAAATCGCAGCCACTTAAATTAAATTACTTAAATTGTAAGTCTTTAAGAATATATTCTGAGAATATTGTAGGGGCCATCATTGATTCTGATTTGGAGCAAGTGGATGCCCTGGGGGCCCTTTAAAGCGCCCATCCACCCATGTTCTCAGAGAACTATTTAACAGATACTATTGCTCCAGAACATGCTGGGGGAGCCCAGAAAAGAGTAAATGAAGGGAACAAAGGAAAAAGGAGTGAACTTCAGAAATTAGAAGGGAGTCAGTACTTCTCTAATCTTGAAAATTCTGGATTCTCAATTTAAAAAATATTATTTTTCTTATTTTTCTCAAATGTTTTTCTAATATTCTGCTTTTTCATGGTTGTTCAGAACAAATCCAAGCGATAGCAGAAGCTGTTTGGAAAAAAGTGAGCCCAGGTCTCCATTTTCTATTTCACAGTAGCTTCTGTTCTCTGCAAAAAGATATCTGAATTTTATTAGTGGTCTGGAACAAAGAGAGATGCCAAAGAGGAGGGCCTGGGGAAGAGCTGCATGTGTCTTTTCATAGTTGTAAAAGCCCATGAATGCACTAATAAATGTGCAGATTTTAAATCATTATATTCTTTAAAAAAACCCAAAACCCAAACTTGGAGGAAACTTTTGATCCAAACTTTAAAGCCAAGACCAGCTCTTCAATTTTGACTTCTCTATACAATTGCCTTTCTGATAGATCCTCTGTTTTCAGAATCCAAGAATCTATACCTTAAACAATGAAAGCTGGTTTTTTGAGGTTTAAAAGAAGAAGTTGCGAATTTTTTAAAGTTGAATCTGCATTTTCTGAGGCTGTGTCAAATGCTGAACAAATGGAATAGGTCAGACACAAAGGCATCTACTATATAATGCAACATCGGTTGATCTGTTTTGCATTATACTAAGAGGCAAAATGATCCCCAATGTGCTATGCTTCCCCCCGTACTTAGTGAAGTTCCATTAATCTGGTATTATGCAGGCTGAAGCTACATCTATACTTTTTAAATCTGAGTTAATTAAAGTGGGTATGAGGCAGTTTTAATGTTAACTTATCAACTCCTACTCATGAATTGTTCTTCATTTGAAATAAACCTATGAAATTAGATTATACTGACTGTGTATACATTAAAAAAATCTTCGTCTTTAGCAACAACAAGAATGACAGAACATAGCAGAATTTAGAACAGCTGCTTATGCAAATCCTGCTAGGAAAGCAAAACAAATCACTTTGTTTATCAGTTTGCTATTTTGTGTGCCTTAATGCAGGGTTTGATATGGTCATTTAAATGTTTATATTTGCAAGTGTTAGAAGCTTAAGTAGCTTTTAGCACATCTACTTAATGAGCACTAAAGATGCTCATCAGTGAGCTTCTAATATAACCTTCTTCTGGGCTTTTTAGGTTGACTGTGAAAGAGCAAGTTTGTTTATCAGGAGGTTCAGTAAAAAACTAGCAAATTGGTTTGTGGGCAGAGAAGTTATAAGGCCCAGATTCCGAAGGATTTCTGTCAATGTCCCTGTGATCCTGGCTAATCCCTTTCTCTCCTCTCTTCCCCTGTATCTCTTACAAAGGCTCCATGGCAGTACTTCAAATTCCTCCTTGCTTTTTCCAGATACCTTTCTGCTATAGTCTCTACGGTTGCCCTTTCTTGTCCCCAGCACTGTGCAGTAAGAACCACTCACCTTCCCACACCCTCACCAGGCTCCCTGATGCGTTACAGTCCTGCTCCAGCCTAGATGCTGTCAGGGAGGAGGCAACAGATTTTTGCTCGGGTTGGACCTGTCCCAGGATCCCTGAAGGACCACTGACTTCTCCGGCCTTTTCCTCTGTCCTCTGACAGGGTCTTTCCCCTCTGCCTGGGCAGTGCATTTCACAGTGCTTCGGGGAATGTGATTATCTTTGACATTTTTTCTTCTTGTCAGATTTGATTGAAGTAGGTCAATAGATTTCAGCGATGCTGGTGGAGGAACCGACAGACAGGTGAACAGGCTGTTGCCATAAACATCACTGTCTAATGCCAAAAACATGACTTTTCCACAGAAACCACAGTAATAGTCATTCATTCTTATGGAGACAAAACAACGGCATCTCCTCTGCCTTAGTTTTAGTGAAAACTCGGGTTCACACAGTGAATTGGCCTTCAGTATAAATTAAGAAAAATTACATCCAAGTTAATGAAGCTACCTTAGAAGTCTGGCTAGTGGCCATCAGAAAAGTCTGCATTGTCAGGCATAACTCTTGCTTTTCACTTCCAGAAACAAATAAGATGCAAATCTGATATTTCTTCTTTGTTCAAATTTTTAATGTTAGAAAGACAAAAAAGCTTTTAGTTTTAGGATTGGTCTATAACAGATGAAAAGTTAGTGTGGTTTGTACAGAAGAAAGAAGAAGAAGAGGAGGTGACTCATCTTACTCTATCATTATTCAGATGCATAAGCATATTAACTTTCTCTGAAACACAGTATGGCAGTACAAATTTATCGACCATACTTCCATATTATTTGCTGGCTTATAAAAACATCTGCTCTGAAGCAGTTAGTGATGCTTTAATATACTGTATTTTCTTTGTTCCCTTTGAAAGTTACATTTCAAACACTGTGACTGCCTCCCCATAGGCAAAATCAACCTCCGCCCCTGCCCCTACCCCCTCTTGGATAGCTGTGATAGATTGTAATGTGATTTATATTGATTTGTGAGTGCAGATAATATTTGTGTTCGAAGTGTCTGACCAAAGTTTGAATTCAAGGCTTCGGACCCATGGTTCACAGTATGTACAGAAAGCTCCACATACTGAACCAGATTTGTTTAGTTGACTGCTGCTAGATCAGAAGATAATTCCTGGAATGGTCTTATTATTAGATCACATAAACTGCCTGTTTAATCTATTGGTCTCTATCTTAGTGATAGAATATTTGTTCCTTTTTGTGTAAAATTAAAAAAAAAAAGAGGATAAGAGGTAAATTAAATAGCAAAAAAAAAAGCAAATGAAACAAATCGCAGCACAGAAATGTTAATTCAAAAAAGGATTTTTCTTGCATCAACATTCAAACACATAAAATATAATAAAGTTAAATTTTGAAAGGTTTTCTTTAATTGGAGAGACTTTCTGTTGTTAGGCTGCAGCAGTATGCAAAAGGTAAAACACGTATCACAGGTAAGAGACATGTCTTCCCTGTGTTCTTCAGAAAATGTTCCGGCATTTCAATGATCGTTTTGTTTGTAAGTTAGGCTAGATAAGACGGACCCATTTTCTTTTCATAAACCAGAGTGTTTTATTATGCCTTTTTTTGATTGCTTTTTTTTGATTAATTGCTTCTCTTCTCCTCTTCACTGTGAACCCATCATTTAAATGTCCTTAGTCCAGATGCACATAAATCACTGCAGGTCCTGGACCAGGACAGGAATGCTTATATTTTCAATTAGCTTCCGCATTTAACAGCTGCTGTTAGTAGTGTCTACAACAACTAGTCATGCCAAATATAACACAGTTTGTGAGCTCAGAGCTATGGGTAGGCAGTGGAGGGCACCACACAAAGATATATACATATCAACATATCTATGTTTTGCACATTGGTAAACAACAGTATGTTCAGATTTTGTTGCAGACAGGTGTTTTCTTTCAGACTTGGTTCATAATGACTACTGAGCAAGTCATTTGGCAATTTTATGTTGCCTACTTACAAAAGTGGATTTTGTCTGCTGTTGATGATTTACTCTTATTAGACACTCTAGCACTGTCCAAACAGATACTTTGAACTTTGTACGCCATCCATTTTTCAATTCTTAATTAGGTGTAATAGAATAAAGTAGTGGACCACTAAGTAGGAGACCAGAGGCAGAAATCTTAACAAAAAATCAAAAGTAAGGCCATACAAACAAAATTTGAAGAACGTCTTAGTGAAATTCGATTGCACAGTCTCACAGTTGACACTGACCATGATGTTTTTAAGACAGCAGCATCTTTTAACATGTGCTCTCCCCCACCTTTTTTGACATTAGTTGCATCTGCTTGATCCGTCATCCCTGGAAAGAATCAAGTGGCCTTTTTCTTCTTAGACTGACGAGCCTGTAAGTTATGATATTTTCAGATTCACAGCCAGCAGAGTTTACCACTTTGTTTTTCAGATTGTGAAGTGCCTTCACTGCACAGCTGCACAGAGCCAGACCCAAGTGAGGACTTTGCATAACTGCATGAGTACATAAGTCTCTGGGGCCACTGACTCAGTCAGCCAAACAGTCAGATCAATTACGTGCCACAGTGCTTGTAATGAGATTTTCAATGGTATCAGCTAAATATTAACCCTTGGTGGCCTCTTCTGGGTTGGGTTTTTTTCAAATGTAATTAGAACATTGGCTTTCCAGTTCTTCAATCTCTCTTCTGCTTTGGACTATAACGTACACTCAGTGTAATTATTGAATAGATCTTGCTTATATTGCAAAGATGCACTTTAATTTTTACTTTCATCTTTTATCTGGTTGTTAAGCTAAGAAAATTTTTAGCTTATTCTTTGATGCAGTTTTCTTTCCAGATGTTGCCAGCTACTGCTGTGGTTTTAAACAGCGGGGATTTCATAAAATGCTTCTAGGCTATATGCCTATAAAAATAACTAAGACAAATAAATCTTTCATCCATAGGCCTTAGTTAGCCATCTAGGACTCTACACATCCATTTGAAAAATGTCTCTTAGCCCTTATTTTCATGCAATATCATACCGATGGTTGCAATGAATGGTTTAAATCAGGGCATCTTAGAATCATAGAATCATAGAGTGTTTTGGGTTAGAAGGGACCTTAAAGATCATCTGGTTCCAACTCCCCTGCTAAGGGCAGGGACACCTTCCACTGGACCAAGTTTCTTAAAGCCCCGTCCAGCTGTGCCTCGAACACTTCCAGGGATGGGGCATCTGCAGCTTCCCTAGGCAACCTGTTATAGGGCCTCACCACCCTCAGAGTGAAAAATTACCTCCCAATATCAAATCTAAATCTTCCCTCTTTCAGTGTAAAGCCATTACCCCTCGTCCTACCACTGCACTTCTGATAATGGGTCCCTCCCAATCTTTCCTTTTGGCGCCCATTAGGGAAGGCTGCTATGAGGTCTCCCCGGAGCCTTCTCTTCTCCAGGCTGAACAACCCCAGCGCTCTTAGCCTGTCCTCATAGGAGAGGTGCTCCAGCCCTCTGATCATCTTTGTGGCCCTCCTCTGGAATCATTCCAACAGGTCCTAGACCAATCTAGGAAAGGCTTATAAAGCTCTGTGTGATAATTGCACGTCAGCTGAGCATCTCGCTGGGGCCAAGCAGGTATTGGAGAACAACCCTAATTCTCTTAGGAATCAGGTGCAGGTATGTGAAGAAACCATGTAGAGGGTTCAAATTAGATGTTTATCCTTTCTCTCTCCCCTTATGGGGTGGTGTCTCTGCATTTCATATCAATGTCTTTATGGATTTGGACAGCCTTCTCCCAAACTCTGCGTATTTTAGCTTTGATTTCTCTCTTATTTTTGTGTCTCTTCAGTGTTACTGAGGTGTTCCAGCACTGAGTTAAGACTTAACCTGTGGAAGTATTACTGTTCCTGTTTCATAGATAGGAATGCAGCATATAAATACACAGAAAAGCACAATAAAACACTGCTGATATTGCCAATAACTCACCACGTAATTTGATGATGTTAGGGGGAGGGGTGGCTTGGAGACTAACTAAAGTGAGTAAACAAACATGCATACCTCTGTGTAAGATAAATAATTTAAGAGGAGAGGAATCTTCACCTCCTGTCAGCTGACTCTTACAGATGCCGTTCAAACCACAATGTTCCCTGCAAAGTGCACTTACCCAAGACCTTTTTCCTTTTTTTTCTTTTTAACTTACTTTTTGTATATACAGGTAATTATTAAAATTTATTTGTTTCAGCACTCTTTCATGAGTAAAAAGGTAATTTGTCCAGATCTGTGAAGTGTACAGGAATCCTCTTGTTATCATAAATTTCTCACTCATATAGTAACTGCAAAAGAGGCCAAACCAATTCTGAAAGTGTCATAAGCTGCCTCCTGTGAAAGCTGCCTCTTCTAGTCTACAGCATCCTTGGAATAGTCCATTGAAGAAGAAAATACGGGGTCAATATGTAGAAAAATTATGATGGTCAATTTACCTTCCAAGTTCTTTCTCTCTGGTTCTGTATATCTTCTCTTCTGCCCTGTAAGACTTCGTAAAATGTCAACTGTTAATGAGTCATTTTGCCTTATTCATGTTTTATTTAGTTGGCCCAGTATCCTTCCCAGTAAAGGAAACTGAAGTGCCAGAACAACTTCCTTTGTTGAAGTCAAGATACAGACATGCCATTCCCATTAGGGTCAGCACTGACAACAGCCTGCTTCAAGTCCCTACATGAATTCATGTTTATCTAGCTAGGAAGGCAAGTGAGATCCTGATTTCCTAATCATAAATAGACCACTAATGAGACATCCTTTGCCACCTCCAGCATCTGCCAAGATTAGACAGATGACATGGCCAGGCTGTTGGGTACCTGCAGTTCTCTTATTATGAATTACTGTATTAATTCTCTGATATGATTACATCTATTCATCTCTTCTGCCATTTTAAAGATTAACTTCTTGCCTGTATTGACTACTGTGAGTCACAGCATTTTGATACAGCCATACCTAAGGGCCAAATGAAAGCCAGATCTCAGACAGACCATTGCAGTCCTCACACGCAATAACTTACAAGCTGCCCTTGTCTTTTTTTCTTCACCCAGCATTGCTAGGTATTCTGATTCAAAACTACTTTTTATGGTTTTTCTATCAGGCCTGTCACAGATACATTAGTATTTCCATAGAAAGGAAATAAACTTAGAAGCTCTATACTCTGCTCAGAATATATGTAAGGTTAAGTGAAAGGCTGACATATTATTAATAAACCTCAAATTTTGGGCACATATTATATCATTTCATTGTGTGAAGTACGAGGATATACAAGCTTCCTCCTCAAAGGAAAGTAAAACTGGGTAGCACTACAGCAGATATTAGAAATATTTAAAAAGTGGATTATTGATGTCACTGTTCAGAGGTACTACAGCTGGAAACCTCACCCAGGCTGCAGTGCCGTGCACCGGATAGCGGAATCGTGTCTGATGGAGTTGGAGAGCAAAGTATTTTCTATGGGAGGTCAGCCGTACTTACGGTTGTCCTGGGACTTGTCTGAATGGCAGATAATATTATCGGAGTGATCAGAGACCTGACAATCTCAGGTCTTTAGATGAAGATCAATGGCAGCACGGGGAAGTGACAAGTGTCAGTCGTTTACAACTCCCTCCCCTGCAGGAGAGGAAATGTGTCTTTAGAAAATGTTTTGTTCCTTTTAATCACAGTTTTAAGTGTCAGCAGACCAAGTCTGAGTAATGTATTTCTAAAATATATGTTAACACTATTACTTTTTTCTTTTATTGAACAGTCCTCATGGTTCCCAGAGCCAAATAGCATCAGCTAGCGACCCAGGCAGATGCAGATGAGAGTTAGAGAGTCTTCTACAGACCCCTTTGTTAAAGTACCTCCACCACGGCCTGCCACACTTCAGCTATTTTATTTCCAGATTCCATCTGCAGAAAATACCAGCAGCTGACCTGCTGACCCAGTGGGTTTTTACAGTGTGTAAAAGTCTATTTACAGTAAAAATATCACCACCTTTCACATATGATATTAATAATCTAATCACAGGAAAGACAAGCTTTCTACTTTGTGTTAGTGGAATTTCACATTAATACAATTAAACAATAATTCTGAAAACATTATTTCTGCATTTGTTAGAAACCACGTATTTCACTCAGTCCTGTGAGAATGTCTAACTGAGCTTCCTCTGCTATATAACTTACCCGAACGATTTTTTTTTTTCCCATTTTCAGATATGTTTTACCATTATTCTAACCTTTACCACTAAAATACATGGGCTCAAATGCTAGATGTCACTCACAGTTAAACTTCGTAATGCCAGTATGGACTAATAATATTATAAGTGCAATAATAATGTATTTCAGTGCTGCCAACTGCAAAATATTTCCAGGTCTCCTTATAAGTTTGATTTAGCTTAGATTTGGGGAATACGCAACAAAACAACATCTAGCAGTAGAAGGCTTTCCTCAGAACGGTTTTAAATTTGTCTTACGTGAGGCAAGAGTGCCCCCACGTGGCAATTTGCGGTAATCACAGCTTAGTCACTGCAGATTTTTCTTTAAAAATTGAGGCTAGAAGGCTGAGTTCGGACCAAAGCTTGTATGGTAAAACAGAAATAAGGAAAGTTATAACATCATAAACGGATTATGAAGCAGAATCTATCCAGTCTATGGATTCCTATAAATTCCTGGGCTATCTTTCTCCTCCACGCCTAATTTTAGGAATAGTCTTGCATCTGCTCCCGCCTTTGATCTACCAAAAGACACATGTTTATGCAAACCTGGCATTTGACAATCCTGACACTGCCGTGAATCTAGTTCCTCTGATTCCTACTGAATGACCAGCAAAAGTTGTTATCAAGAATCGTCAGTCTTTAGCTAACCGTGCCATAAAATCCCTATGTAATCTTATGCTTTCTTTGCCCACTTTAGGCTCTTAGGAAAGTATTTCATAACTATTCCTCTGGTATTTAGAAACCTTCCCCTTGCCAGACAGTATTTATAATAGAGCCCATAGGCACCTATACTTTTCATTGCCCATGCTGCACTTTAGTGTAATCCTTATGGGTTTGTAGAGAGCTATCATATTCCCTTTCAGCCCTCATTTTGTAAAGTTACCCAAATCATCCCCATTAGTCTGCTGTCTAGTAAGATAGACGGTAGGAATAATGATCCTTGTGCTTGAAGATACCTGCTGTTTATCAAGTAATATACATATATAAAATTCAGCATAATATGGACAGGTTTTCCTCTGTATTTGTTCAAAAAGCCTGTGACAAAAACACCCTTTTCTCTTCTTTGGAGCAAGAACTTGTGCATAGTATCCTTCTAATGTATTAATATCATGGAGCAGATGAAATGCTGTGTTGGGAGGGAAGATTGTGTTGACTATGAATTCAACTTATAAATTGGTGATTAGATATAGATTAGCATCTTGTACATTTTGGTTTTGCCCTGCCAGCATGCTGCTGTGTTTCTGTAATCAGTAATTGCCATGTCTGTGATTCACTTGGCCTTTTCCAGCAGTCAGTGAAGTGGGAGAGTGGTATTCAGCACAATGGTTGCTGTAGCAGCTTCAGATTCAGTCATTGCAGGTTTTACGTTGCTTTGCAGCACATCATTCCCAAGATGCGTGTGGGCCAAGTGTTTTGCAATTCATAAAACATTGGGACTTGCCACCATTTTCAAGATTAATGACTCTCGAATACGGCATAGCCAGGGAGCAGTGGTGAAGTTTAGCTCTAGGTTGTGGTGCAGGGCTCTGAATGCAACCTTGCAGAGCTGTTCTGTCTTTGCTACTGTGTCATAAATCAGGGAACGGAGAAGCAAACTGAGTTACTGCCAAGAACACACTTCCATTTGGTTTCAAGGCTCACGTACAATAGGAATGAAAGCCACATAGCGAGCCATATTCAGAGCTACTCTAATGGCTTCATTTTCCAGATTAGCTCGTGACCTAGGAAAATGGGATGTGTTAAATGTAAGAATAAATCTAGACTTGCTCTGTATTTAAAACACGTGTTCGTTTTGCTGATCTAGTGCTGGTGCTGGAATACACAGGAAAGCCGCCTTACAAAAGATGCGTTGCAGCTGGCTTTTTTTCTACCAATTGTTTCTTATAATCCTGACATTCACTATTATTAATTCAGCAAATATGTTAAATCACAAGATAAATTGGAACAACTAATACACTACATGAAGAAAAACACAGAATAAGAACAATAAAACTCCAAATGAACATTTAATTTGACATAGACCTCAGATATTTTGAGGTTGCCAGGATGACAGCAAGATGAACGGTGCACTCATTACTTTTAATTAAGTGTAGTATGGTTTGCTTAAATTAATAAATGATAACTTAAAAGAAATTATCAGCAGCGTTTTCCAGGACTGGCTACAGAGCACAAGATGTTGCTGTTGTTTTATAACAGGTATAAAGCCAAGTTGATTTTATTTACCGCAGAAGTGCCCTCTGTGCAGCTCTATTCTCATAAAATATCAACCACAGCAGTGAAAGGCAGACTGTCTAAATATACCAGTGGCTCTGTGTATTTCTGGGACAGTTTCTAATGACTGCAAGAGCCAGTACCTTGGCTACACTGTTTTGAAAGATGAAAACCCCTGTCCTGTGCTGCCTTCCCCATGGCACTCACAGTTGCCCAGCACGTCAGATCAGCTCACTGCTCTGGCCAAAAATTACCTTAACCAAAAGGAAAGAATTTTGCAACTTCTGTATCAGGTGATTTTGTACTGTATTTTAAACTATATAATGAAAAATATTATTCTAATGATTACAGTAGAATTTGTACACAATAACCAAAACACAGGTATGGTTTCTAATTGCCTCATTAACTCACTGTAAACCTTTCCTTCTTTCTTTCCTTCCCTTCTCAATTGAGATGTAAAGTATGCCCATATTACTGAAGATTTCAAATTCCATCATTTCAAAAGCTGACATTTCCCAAAAGTCAGTAAAATAAATTTTAATACAGTTTTACATCTTCTTTTGTTTGTATTTTTTAAACTTAAAATTTCGTTCCAAGTTCTATTTTGGAATAAAATTTAACATTAAATCTTAGACAGCCTCTTTTTGTTGGAGGGAACTTTAGAGAAGGAAGGTATGTTTATCTGGAGCCTTACTTAAAGTAAAATGGCATTCCAAGACCATTGCCAACACTGTCATTGATTTTACCTCTGTCTTCCTGGAGAAAAGATGGCAGGGCTAAGTAAGGCTGTACAGCAAGCTGGTATCATTTCAGAAACACAGAAAGTTTGTAGGACACCAGAAAAAACAGATTCCCAAGTCTGCAGATCAAAATGTTCACCAAGCTGTTGATAAAGGGCAAAAATACATCATGGGTTGACTGTATTTTTCATATGGTAACATGTAAGTACTTTAATATGAAAAGGAATTTGTTTTTCAAGAATGTATTTCTGATCCACAGCATGAGATCTTTAAATTCCAAAATACGCTATACATGTAACAGAAAAATACCTCCTTTGAATAACTATTTAATAGGCCAGTTGGTACCATGCTGTACCTGTTGTTTACCGACATCCAGACAAATTTAATTAACAATGGTTTTTGTCTAGAAAAATCAGTTAGCAAAGAAATATATCAGATTAATCCAGCGTCAGCTCTTTCATTAGCCAGGATTCCATTTTCTTCCCCTATCCCCTTCTGTCCTTTATCATTATTCTTACCTTCCATTCATCTTTTAATGTTATCCTTGAAAATATTATTTCAAAATTTCTGCTGTGTTGAAGCCAGACTAAAAGGCCAGGTATTTACCCAAATAATATTTTTCTCTTTCTTAAAAGAAATTCTTAGGTTTCTTACAATTCTAGCATTTCAATAATCCAGTCATAATATACCAGACAATTAGATATTTTATTAAAAAGCTGAACTGCCAGCCCTGCAGTTTCACATACAGGATTTCCAGTATTTCGTTTTGTTTTCTTGTCAGTATATTTTAACAATGGCTTCTACAAGATGTTGTTAGTCAGCACTCAAGATCATTTTTTCAGATCAGGACACTTGTTTTTCTGTTGTTCTTTTTTCCTGACTCCTTTATATAATCATAAATTTTCTTTCTTTTTCTTTACTTCAGTGTTAAGGTTGCTCATCTCAGATAGAAGTCTAAATACTGGGTATTTTGTCCTGTTCTTCTAATTATAGGGTGGGGGGATGAGTGTCAGTTTATTTTTAACAGAATTTAAGGAGTGGTGTCGTGCTCTGGAACAAGATGGAAACAGTAATTAAGCACTGTAAATGCTTTATGTATTGCACAGCATTACATTAGGATACTCTTATTAAGAGTATTGGAGTTAACCCTTCGTAGTTAATAATAATAAGGAAGGCTATAAAATTCCGTAAAATGCATAATCTGAGTGTAGATTTTTAATTCTCCCTTCTTCCAGTATTGGTAGAAAACTATTTCTTTGTATATGTATTCTTATCTAGGGTGATGGTGTCCCTGTTTGGTTCACATAACTACCTTCATACAGATTTTACTAAGAGACTTGAAAGAGTCTTCTTCATCCCTGTGTAAGGAAGACTCCTGCCCTGCAAAGTGTGGCCAGTTTCCAGCATGACTAGTCACATGCAAAAGGCTGAAATCCACAGTGCAAGGTTATTTGTGAAATCATTGATGTTTGTGGAAATAGAAGAGATGAATCAGGTTTCATTTAAATACAGGTATCATTTTGCATCTCCCAGAAGGTGCAGACTCCCACGTACAATACTCCTTATTTCCCTACATTTTATGAATTTTTGCTTTCACAGGATGGAGTTTCAGCATGGGGTCTGCCTACCAGTTCCACAGCTGGCGAGTGTTTGTGATCGTCTGCGCACTGCCCTGTGTGTCTTCTGTGGTAGCACTCACCTTTATGCCAGAAAGCCCACGGTTCCTGCTGGAGGTATACTTTTCCAAACAGTTTTTAGATTCCAGTCGAAATTATTTCTGTGTTAACACCATGACCTCTATATAACAGGTATTAAGATTGGTCAGTTACTATAGTGAATGTCTTAATCGGTATGTATGTTTTGTTTAAATGTTTTGATCAAATGTTTAGGTTGGAAAACATGATGAAGCTTGGATGATACTCAAGCAAATTCATGACACAAACATGCGAGCTCGTGGTCAGCCTGAGAAAGTCTTCACAGTAAGTATTGGTTTTAAAGCTAATCACTTAGCACATCAGTGAGCTTGCTGACTGGCAAGGTCTGGAGGGCTTAAGCAATCAATATTAATGCTCCACATGACAAAGCCAATCAGTTGCACTCTAACTACCTAAGCATAACAGCCTAATTCCTACTGCAATTATTATATATACAGCAGATATTAAGATACCAGCCTTTGGGCAGCATATTCATGAGCATATGAACCCACAGTGGGATAATTTTCTTTGGTGTACCAAAATACTTAATAGACTAAATCTGTGTTCTATTTATTAAGTTTCCTTCACCCTTAATAATAACAGTAGGCACATAGAATTTCAAATTAGTCACCTGTTGTTTCTAAAAGCTTTTCAAATTTTTTTTTTTCATTTTTATCAGTTAAAACAATAATGTTACAAAATTCATTTTCACTTCTGTGAAATATTAATTTCAGATATTTACTTTTCTCAAAATGCCCTGGAAACTCGACTGCATTTTTTGACTTGCAGGTCTAAATGATAAGGCCATATTCAATGTATTGATGGGTTGTTTCTATTTGGAGAAGTTGGCAATTCAAATGTGGGACTTTTTTATGGCATCTTCCTTATTTGTAAAGACTATACACAACAATTTTGTCTTCCTGGATAAAGTGGGACCAAACAGCAGAAGGCATTTTCTTGCTTTGAAATCCAGTCTGCCTTGTGCTGTGGGAGTGCTGGCACTCTGCTCTCTCTCAGAGCCATGTGTGGGATGTTTTTCCTCTTCCAGGGGCTTTCTTCTTGCTTTAATGCACATAACTCAATTAAGAAATCCTCTTAAAGGTTCTGCATTTGCAGGCAGTCTTGAGGAATGGCCATCTGACCATATAACTTTATTCCACTGAGACTTGTAGTTTATTGCCTTGGATGTAGATTCCGTTTAATTTTTTTTCCCCACAAAGCAGCTCAGGAACTTCTATATTTAGCCTGGAAGAAGCCTGATTAGCACATGTATCATGTTAAATCCACATTTATTGATACATCAATGACCTACCCCGAACCCCATCTAACTTAATATTTTATTTTCTGATTTCATTTACGAGTAAAGGGATTTGTCTAACACCATACTGGTAGGGCATAATTTCACAATTGGCTCTTGCTGATCTGAGCTGCTTTCAGGCAGGGTATTCCTGCTCCTGGTCGCTTTTTGTTTTTCTTCTGCCAGCATTGATATTCATTGACTGATTACACAGTCAGCCGTAGCACAGACCCTGTTCCCCTGTGGTGTTGCTTTAGGCCCGAGGAAGAAGACAGAAATGTGCTGGCACAAAAGGTGGGAGGAAGGATCAAGCCACAGTCTCACATCAGTTTGACGTAATCATAATCACATCCTAAAGCAGCCGTGAAGAAGAAAACAAAGCACATGCTTGTTGTTTCCAGTTCTTGTGATCGAACAAGTCTTTTTCTCAATGGTTGTTAAAATGTGACGCTGAACCATGTTGAACTCAGTACTTTATTTATAGCTAATTTTGTTAATTCGTCAGCCATGAATAAGGAATTAATAAGGGGAAAAAACACCACTTTCTTGGGATTTTTGCCAGTTTCTGCCATGAACATTGGGAAAACTCAACTCCAGATATTAAGTAGTTGAAGAATTAGAAATACTGTACTGTATGTCGAGATTACACATGTATAGAAGTCCCTATTTTTAGCTTGCATTAATGCAATTAGAAAATGCATTAATGTCTCCTCATTGACCGTTACCAGCACTTCATCTTATAAAATCCAGAAAGCAAAGAACTTAAGCATAATTTGTTTGGGACATCCTTTTAGTCTCTCTTTTTTTTAAAAATAATTTAGTCCTGGACATTGTGACATTTTGTCTCAGTGATTTATTCACATACCTCTCCTAAACCCCTTTGCTTCATCCATTCCATAACTTACATGTTATTATTTCCCTCCACTTCATGTCACTAGTTACATCAGACACAATTTGATAGCATGTTTTCTAACTCTATGGCTGATGTAAATTTTTCTCCATTACTGCTATAGTTTTAGTGTGCTTTCCTTTTATTTGTTTTTCTAATTATACTGATGTCATCTTTTCCTATAAGCTTTTTTCACAAGTTTATTCTTATATTATTGAGGATTTTATCTTCGAACCTTTAGAACAGAGAAGGCACCAATTGAGGAACAGTTGGTTTTAGACTGAGAAACTCCAAAATTGATGTAGTCTGATTACTGACTGTGGAGGTGGTGTCTCTTAATACTTCTAAAAATCTCTCCTGAGAGCAGTGACACTAAAAGAGATGGCAGTAAGTCGATAGTATCTTCTATTATGGGACTACCCAAGTTAAATATTTATGTACATGCCTAATTGCCTCCATGAGTCCTTAAAATATACATTCATTCGATCTGTTGGATCAAATGTTTAAGAAAAAAAAATCTTTGTATCCTTAAAACCAAAATTCTCTCCGCTCTTTCATTACCATGTATTAAATAATCTTTTTTCTGCAAATGTTTTCCTTTGCAGCATGTCTTGATTTTGTAAAATTTAAAGCATTTCATATTTCTAGCCATTGCTTCTAAAGAGAAGTTCCATTTTCATTAAAACAGATATTCTTTATTGTTTTTTCTTTCATTCTTCATATACTGACAGCTGAATTTGCATGGTCCAGATGGACCATTGTCCTGATTCAACAGGACTTTTCTTATGCTAAAGAACCATCAAGGCCAGGGGCTTTTTGTCCCCAGTCACATGCGGTAGTTCTAGGATATATGCATATTTCCCCCAGCCTCCACATCTCCAAAGAATTCAGGTGGCCATGACGGTGAAAAGGCTGCCCCTGAGCCAATAAGAATGGTACTGGTTTGTACAGTATGATTCAAAAAGCATGCCCTTTCTGCCCAGAGGTGTGGCATGTGAGGATGCCTGTATGTATGAGGTTTTAAATAATCTTGGAGGATTCAACTCAGTCTTTTGTGTATCATGTTTCACAAAAGCAGCTAAAGAAAAGCTTAAAATCAATGGAAAGATGCAGACAAGATCATTGCTATTGGAAAAGCCAAGTCATGAAGGGTACAGGGTTTTGATATAGCCGTCGTTTGGCAAGACGGTGAGCAGCAGTATTTCAGAAATGAGTGTGCTTCTAGCTAAAACTGCTTACTTGGCTTTTGTTTGTTCTTGTTCACTGGATGAGGCTGCTGGTGCATCTTAAACAGTGTACGTCTATAAAATCAGTGGGCTGAAAACTAGAGCTTTAGCATCGATACTGCTATTCCCTCATGTCCTCTAATCCACTGTGATACATCTGTGGGTGGTGGTGTCCTTGTTCTGTTAGGAAGAAACACAAGCTATTGCTAGCTTCAGAACCTGCAGCCAAGCACCAAACACTAGGTCTCTTCCTCTCTCTCCATATATATCGGTCCCTTTTCCTATTTTATTTATTTTCTTTGCATTCGCTATTCATCTTCTTTTTAAATAAATTGTGGTTGAATACACAGCTGTTTGTGTTATTGCTATGAACCTGGGACCATAGTGGAAACCAGCACCAAAACCATACAATGGCATAAGTTTGTCAGGTCCTGTGTCTGGAAAGACCATATAACACATTCTTATGCTACACAGGAGAGTGCAAGTGAAAATGAGCATTGTAGGCAACATCATATTCCCTGTCACTGGTAATTCTGTATTTTTCCCTAATGTCTGTTTATCTCATTTCACTTTAGATGAAGCAGTTTATTGCTCATAACAGCAATAACATGCATGGTTCCAGATCATTTCACCTAACTTTTTCTCTCTTCATTAAAAAGGATAGTTAAAGTCAACATGCAAAAGACAAAGAGAGTTCCCAGTCTGACACTACAGGAAGTAAGAAAAAAGAGAAGTGCTATTCAACTATTAATTCTTGACATTTCAAATACTTCTATTTTCATTACTGTATCTTTAATCAAAAGGCTTTCAACATTGTTGTGATAGCAAGTCAGAAAAAACTTGATAGCAAACTCTGGACATAGTTAACCGAGGGTTTAATTAATGTTTTATCTTGTGTGGCATTAGGGGTATGTACAGCAACACTCTAGCAGAACCTGACAGTAACAGCTTGTTTCAGTCAGAAGAAATGGACTTCCTGCATGCTTTGAAAGTAAAGCTTTTCCAATACAGTTGCATCCATAACAAACTTTGACATTATAGTGTGCTATTATTACTTTATATTTCTAAAACATTCCTAGTGTAGACACAGGTTTAATATCTGCTTATTTTTAGTTTATGGGATCTATTAAAACCTTCCAATACTCCTCGACAGACAGTTAATGACTCAAGAAAATGCAAATATTTACTGTTCTGTTTTTATTTCTAGGTTAACAGAATCAAAACTCCAAAGCAGATAGATGAGCTCATAGAAATAGAAAGCGACACAGGAACTTGGTACAGGAGGTGTATTGTTAGAATTCGCACAGAGCTATATGGTGTAAGTAACAGCATGTCTTTTCATCCTGTAATTACCCTTCTTCTTTTCAATTAGCCTTCAGAAATGGGATGGATTGATTGAGCTCATGCTGGTGATAGCTGCAATGCTACATTTTCCATGCAACTGGGAGATTCAGGAACCAGTATAAGCTTCTGGTTTCCTGACCCAGAAGAAATGTAGGTGAATGACAGAGGTTGGTCCCAACCTCTGAGGAGGAAAATGATGCATTGATCTTCACACAAGTGATGGCTAATAGTTTCATAGCCATATTCCGCAATATAATATGTACTGGGAATACATACCTATGGAAAGAGGTGACAGCTGATGAGAGAAAAAATTATCAGCAGGAACTGGAGGCAGCCTCATTACTTACAAATGGTTAAGTCATGAATAAACTGTATAAATAAAGTCAATAAAACATTTATAAGGCCTCATATCTGCATGCGTTTTTAGACATGCCAACTATTTTACCAGAAAACTACATCAGAGCTATTTCAGAGATTTTAATACCAGCTCACTAGGCCTCTGCTCTGTATCTTTTTTCCTTTTTCGCAAAACCAAAGTAATTGAACCAGGTAATGAAAATTGAGAAGAGTGTCAGTATTTTGTTTTAAAAAAAAGAAAAAGTCAAAAATAGCTTTTCACAGTTAAAAATCTGGCATCTTAAAGCTCTCCAGAGCTATAATGATGTGTTGTAAACCAAGGTTTGTCATAAAACTGCTTTGTTTGAAAAAATAATATTTTCCATATTAAAAAAAAAAAAAAATCCAGAAAGTGTCTGATTTTATAGATATTTGTCCAAAAATGGTGTAGTTGAAGACTGAGATGTCATGATTTGGCCTTGTTACTCAACCAGCTCTCCAGCTCTAAAGGAGCTTGGTTGTCTCACATCCTTGTTATCTCACCGGACTAGCCTGTGGGTCAGTGCACCTTCCTTGTTGTGTGATGTGTGCTGAAACCTCCTAGGACAGACTGCCTCTTCTCTTCACGAGATCATCATGAGATAAGAGAGAAAGGAGAACACAGTTCTTAAGACAGCTTCGCTGTAACATCTCTGACCTGAGGGTAGTACCAGCTTTTCCTCATACAGTTAAAGTACCAATTTCTAGCTGTGGTAGGCAGATCAAACCCTGAGTGCATCCCTGTTGAATTACGGAATATAGTTTGTATAAACTTAAAGCAGTGTAGTACTGAGAAGTGAGAAGAAAACGTTTCTGACAAGATGTCTGGTTCATTTGAGGTAGTGAAATGAAGCTGCCTACAGATTAGGAAAGTTAGAGATTAGGTGATCAGAGCAAGGATGAATTAACAGGCACAGTCCACACTGGTGTACAAAAAATTTTGTAAGAGCCAGCAACTTGTGCTTGCGGTCCAGAAAGTCAATTAGATCCTTAGAAGCATGGCCAGCAGGTTGAGGGAGGTGATTCTGCCCCTCTACTCTGCTCTTGCAAGACCCCACCTGGAATACTGCATCCAGCTTTGGAGCTCTCAGCACAGGAAAGACACGGACCTGTTGGAGCAAGTCCAGAGGAGGGCCACGAAGATGATCAGAGGGCTGGGGCACCCCGGCTACGAGGACAGGCTGAGAGAGTTGGGGTTGTTCAGCCTGGAGAAGAAAAGGCTCTGGGGAGACCTTATTGCAGCCTTTAAATACTTAAAGGGAGCTTATAAGAAAGCTGCAGAGAGACTTTTTACCAAGGCCTGTAGCGACAGGAGAAGCAGTAACAGTTTTAAACTGAAAGAGGATAGATTTAAACTGGACATTTGGAAGAAATTTTATGATGTGGGTGGTGACACACTGCAGATGTTGCCCAGGGAAGTTGTGGATGTCCCATTTCTTGAAGAAAGGAGGCTTTCCAGGTCAGGTTGGATGCAAGTTCGAGCAACATGATCTAGTGGAATATGTCTCTGCCCATCAAAGGGGCATTGGACTAGATGGTCTTTAAATGACCCGTCCAATTCAAACAATTCTATTATTCTATGAAAAGAAGCAAAAAAGTCACAGAACACACCCAACCTGGCAATAGCTGGAGATTAACATACTTCTGTGAGAAGTACAGCTATGATCAGTATCAAAGAGCTGATCTGCTCTCTGATGCCCTGAAGAAGCAAGCAAATCAGAATCAAAAAGCTTCTATCATTTAACAAAATTGTTCAAAATACAATTTAAAAGAAATGTATTTCCTAATGATTTACAGATTTGGTTGACATTTATGAGATGCTTCAACTACCCAGTGAAGGATAATACGATCAAACTTACGGCTGTATGGTTCACCCTGTCTTTTGGGTAAGTGTGGCTGACATCTTAAATCATTTTTGATAGACTTGACAGACAGAGGAAGGATCTGCATGCAAATTTCTGTCACTATGATTATGCATTTTATTCGGAGAGGTTTTATGTAGTATCTTTTCACAAAATGTTGTATTTACCAGTTAGTCTGTTCTTGGTTGCAAGCCTGACTCATCAATAGTATCTGCTTCAGAAAACTGGCATCTTCTGGTGTCAGTATGTTTCAATAGTTTTATTTTATGGAGGATTTTATTGTGGTGGAACTGCTCCATCACATAAGCAGCTGAGGTAGCTGCTTGTCCTCACCTCGCGAGGATTTCTGAAGAAGTGAGACTGGCGACTGAGCTTTTCCTGTTTTTCACAGCTACTATGGCTTATCTGTCTGGTTTCCCGATGTCATTAAACATCTACAGTCAGATGAGTATGCGTCCCGAGTGAAACACTTCCGCAATGAGGAGGTTTCCCATTTCGTCTTCAACTTCACATTGGAAAATCAGATTCACAGCAATGGAGAATACATCAATGACAGGTTTAGAGATTTCCTAATATCCTGACTTGGCTGGAATAAACAAATGCATGTTTTAAAGCATATCCTAATAATCTAATGTTTTTCTCCATTAGCTAATGATAGACGCGTTTGTTGCTTTTTAATGGGAATTTATTTCTGTTCTTTATTTCTTATAACTTATGGAGCACAGACCCACACATGCCCTGGTGTCTTCTTTGTGAGTATCACTCATGCAAACCCAGCTTCCTTGTCATCCCAAAAAACAGACCAAAAAACCTAAATTAATGATACTTCCTTTCACACTAGGATTCAAAGGTTTTCAGACCCAACACACGTGGCATATTATAGGGGGCTGGGGAAGGACGTACTTTCATCTCTGTTGCCGGTTCTTTTCCTGTATTGATGAAAGACTCTTCTGTGAAATCGCAAAACATTGGGAGGTTAGGATCTTGTCACAGAAAAGTAGAAGCTAAACATTACTGTAAATCAATAAAAAGTATGAACAACTCTGAAATGTGAAACAACACGTTGGCAATGCCTTTTGTGTTTTTTAACTGAATCCAAATATATTAAGGCTCTATCTGGACTTTACAGATAACTAGATAACTTAGTGGAAAATTAAACACAGCTGTTCCAGGTATCTGGTTTCTCTTAAGAAATATACAGAACAACGATGTGAATGGTCTCCTGGAAGTCACAGTGCTAAGCAGTTATTATTTCCATGGGAAAATATGTATCTAAATGAATGAAATTAATTATTTCATTAATAATGGGGGGCAGGTGTGTTAATTATTTTTTTAAGAACTTGAGTTTTACACAGTTACAGGTTTATGCATTGCAGACAAAAAACAGCAGTTATCTCATTTTTAAGCTAGCCATAGCTTCCCAGTTCTGCTGCTTTCCAGGAGACAGATGTTCTCCTAAATGCAAAGACCTATTTACTGTCAGCAATTGACGGCACTCTGTCAATTGAGATCATATCAATTTGAACCAAAGATTCTTGTAAAACACTAAATCTAACATTAATCTACTCTAAAACACTAATTTTCTCTTTCAAATGTGAAAATTTAATAGGCCTCTGGGAGTTTTTTGAGATTCACAAAACCTGCTCCACAGAAGTGTGAACTCATTTGATATTCTTCTTCCACTAATGTTTCAATACTCCGCTCATGTTTCAATACTCCACTCACCCTCAGTCTCAGTGTTTCCTTCGTGTTCTTTCTTAACTAGAAGATCCATCAGCACTTGACTTTTTACTTCACTACATTTCTGTTGGGTTTTAATTCAAATCACTGCAACACCAATTTTAATATAGTCACATGTTTCCTGTCCAAAGGTAAAAAGGGCATCAGAAGAGTGTAAGACATGTGGTCTGTCATTTCTGTTCCAACTGACTGATCTAATTGCTAAATTTTCTTTGTTCTCCTCTAGAATTAGGCTACATTTTAAAATGGAAAGTGCTCTATGAAAAATTATAATGAGTTGACACTGAATGCCAGACTGATTTTAATCAGAGTCTATCACAGATATGAAATGATATAGTAACTAAAACTAATGGGCTGAAAATACCATTCTTCTGACCAATACCCAAAAAGAATTCATTAGGTAGTAAGTCTTTTCCTGTGATAAAAATAATGTGATTCCAACAACTTTATTGGTGAGAGAGTTTAATTCCTACGGTTTCATAGATAGCATATTTTGTGTGTTCCTATTCCTACTGTTAGTCTTGTAACAAGAAAAATACCTAAGTAGTCACACCAGGTTTAATTAGAGCAGATCCAGGTCTTTGGAAGGCTTTGCCATTTTAGCAGTTCTTACCATCATATAATAATTAGAGCACTGCTTTTCAAACTGTTACAACTTTGGGTGAAGTCTGCCAGCAAAACTGCCCTTTTTTAGCTGTACCTTTTTCCATGCCTTCATGTGAAGTAAAAGGCGTCACAAAAATGATGGATTTCTACAGCTGTCATTTTTTGTTAGCATACTGATGTTATTTGGTAGAATTATACTAAGAAATTCTTACAGCTTTGTTTTAATCTAGTAACGTTGAGGTAGAAAGTTGCTGCTAGTGATACACTTTGTCATTGACTTTTTCTATGAATGACTTGACTGACAACCATGATCAAAGACCTATGAGTTAAATGAAAATCAGTAGGAAGGAAAATGTTCAGAAATAAGAAAAACTACTGACAATTTTTTTATACTTGTTTTATGTATGCAGTAATTGCAACTGCACCCACAGACCCAGGAGTAACAAACACATACTTTCAATTAGATATTTAGCTGTATAACTGGCAAAGTAATTGTTGTATTCATGTTAATACATCTTGCAAAACCATTTTTTAACACTTTGACCAGTATGTTATGCATTTGAGCCTGACACAGTGCCCAGTGTGTTCATCTGGAGAAATGAAGGTTCTTTAAAAATTCTTTCTAGCTTATTGGTACTAGCAGGTGTTTTTTTCAAGAGACTGAGTTTCTGGACCATGAACTCCCAATTTCCAATCGTAATGTCCTATTACAAGTAATAGTGATTTTACACGGCTATTCTGTGAATCTCATGACATTGGCTTTGGTTGATGGTTAAGAACAAGTAATAACAGAAACATTATCAAGGAAATTGTATTACCAGTTGTGGCTGGTAGCTGTGTGGAGCTATTTGTCTTATTAATGCTTTTTCTGATCAATAATATTTTAGAATCAGGTAATCATTAATTACATCTCCAGAATGCCTTTAAGGAAGTATTATTACTGGGAATGAGATTTTTTAGACCTATATAACAGCATCAGCCTGACCTATTGCTCTTTCTAGCCTGTGAAGGTAGACTGACAGAAATTATTTCTATTGGGCAGGTTTATTATGATGAAGTTTAAATCCGTAACCTTTGAAGATTCACTTTTTAAGAACTGTGTGTTTGAAGACATTACTTCACTGAACACATACTTCAGGAACTGTACTTTTGTGAATACCACCTTCTACAACACAGGTATTGCAAGAAAAAAACCCAAACATTCATTGTTCAGCTGTGTGTTGTCATCTTTCACTTATAATTTCTGGATTTTTTATAAGACATACAAGAAGTCCTCTTGGTGGGAATAAAAAGCTTTATAAAGCAACAAGCCTCTATAATGTTATAACAGAGAAGTGAAAAGATCACACCCACGCTAGAAATACCATAGGCCTAATATTGACTCAGATAATAAATATCTCTTTGATTTTAATCATATCTAAAGAGATTTGGTCTAGAGAGAAGAAAATATATTTACTGCTTTACGGGAAACTTTAACTAGTATATTTTATTTAGTCTAAACGGGACTCTTGAAATACTTTGTTCATCGTGCTTGCTGTGGCATGGGAATCTGAGTTCAGGATTCAAACTTCCTAATCTATAATCATTCCCACTCTCGTAAGTATTGTAACAAAAATAGGAATGTGTACTTTCATATGTTTAGAAAAAGGTGTCTTTTTTTTTTTTTTTTTTAGTTTAAAAAAACATACAGAAAGTAGAGCATGGCCAGCTATACTTGTTGGAAACATGGGGCCCTTTTTACTGCTTTCCCATAACTCTAACAATCATAATAGTAAGAGAGTAAGGTTTCAAGGCAAGCAACACCCAGCTTTCTTGCTGTGGAAGAAAGGTGTCCTTGATTCAGGGTTATAAGGCTGACAGGAGGAACAGAATGAAAGTGGAAGTATAGGGATGGATTTTGAAAATGGTATTGAAAGAAGAGTGGCCTGAACAGGTTGAATGTAGTAACTTATCCGGGTTCGAGGTGAAGACAGCAAGACCTTCTCAGAAATAAGAAACAGTTTAATCTGAAATCTGTAGGAATGTTTCATTTTAAAGGAAGTAAAACCAAACTGAGGATGATTGCCAGTCTCATCTGAAAGGCTATCTGGTGTGGAAATAAAATGTCTGATACTGCGTAAGACCAAGTGATAGAAACTTGCAGATACGCGGGCGAGCTGGTGCTGAAAGGCCTTAACCAAATACAGTCAAAGCAGAACTGAAATACAGTAATAGAACTTGCCTAATTCCAGGCCTTAGTTATTCTTTTCCATTAGCTTTGCATATTTTTCTATTAAGATAAAAAGGTATCAAAATTAACAGCAATAACTAGTCCCATTTTATGAAGCAGTGAAAGCTCTGACTTATTAAAGTTGCCTGAGCTTTAAATGCTTTTAATCAAAAGTTGCACATGGAGTCAGCTGTTAGCTGAAACGTTTCTTTTTCTTCTTTCCACAGATCTTGAGCAATATAAATTTGTTGACAGCGAATTGATAAATTGCACATTTTTCCACATCAGGACAGGATGCCAGATTTCTTTCGATGATGACTACAGTGCCTACTGGATTTACTTTGTTAATTTCCTGGGAACTTTGGCAGTGTTACCAGGGAATATTGTGTCTGCTCTTCTGATGGATAGAATTGGACGGTTAACGATGTTAGGTAGGGGCTTCACTTTAAAACAGGGACCAACACCAAAACCCAAAGCTCTCATGATGAAGTAACATGTTCACTTTTTAAAGAATTTGGTTGAGAGAGATACAAAACATTCCTTCTGCAGATACTTAATTTATGCAGCATCACAAGTGCCATTTTAAAAAGCCTTCCAATTTAGAAACTCTAGCAACAAAGGATTCTGTAACTAGTTCTGCTATGCCACATTATCAGTCATTGCTCTTCCACTCTGATATTACAAGACCCTTATTTAGGCATTTGGGATGAGGTTTTGGAGAGTGCTGATCATTGGCTTGTCTTTGCTCCAGCTGAAAGGAAAGCAAGATGTGCACAGATGACCCTCAGCTAATGGAGCAGCTCCTCAGAAGAGTCAGCAGTCCTTTGCTTGTTATCTGTTTTGCTAAGCAGAGAGATCTTCTGTGGCTTACCTGCAATGACAAATCTGTTTTCAATTTACTTAAATAACTATGTGATAGTTCATTGAATTAATTTTCTAAGAAAATATCGCTATATAAAATATAGAATATATTCTATATAAATGTAATTCCCAGTCAGTGTTTTTATTGCTACAACATATGAGTGAGTTTCATGTAATTGGAGAAGATGATGTACCAGGAAGAATTTTCACCAGGCAGTTGGCTTTTGGAGTTCAGAGAGGGTTCCAACTTAATACTTCGTGATATATCCTACTATTTGAGGAGTTAAGTTTTTATTTTTTTTCTGTGAGCCCCTCACAACACTTGTCTACCTGACTGGTCTTACCAGCAGAAGAGGTCTCTGTAGTTTTTAACTCAAATATATGGGTCAGTTATTTAGCTACACTGTGTGTATAGAAACATTAGACAAACCAGACAAAGACATTCTTTAAATACAGCTCCACTTCATGTTCTTTTCACCTGCCTTGTACCTAGGTGGTTCCATGGTTCTCTCTGGCATCAGCTGTTTTTTCCTGTGGTTTGGGACCAGCGAATCCATGATGATAGGTATGCTGTGCCTCTACAATGGCCTCACCATCTCAGCTTGGAACTCTCTAGATGTCATTACTGTGGAGCTGTATCCTACAGACAGAAGGTATGTGCAGATACGCCTCACCTGACTTCACTGACACTACCTCTGTGTAAATGGTAAATAGAAACGATTACATATGAGCTTTCCAGAGGCAGTGATGTTTTGGGTGGGCTGAATGAACAGTTTGTCTTATGAATAACAAGGGGACCAATGAGATTTTTTGAGCTATTTGGTATGCATTTCTCATCAAACATCACCTAATCAGGAAAATACCACAAATGTAGTTTCATATAAATAAAGAAGTTCTAACTGCTGCTCTCATTGAAAACACAGCTAATGAGTAGTATTTCTGAAAATGGTAATGGAATACTTTGGGTTTCCCCTGGCGCAACGAGCTATGAAGGCAGCAGTTGGTCCAAAACAGCAGTATAGCTGCATTTGTCTGTTGGTGGTGAAATGGTGGGGATGATAATAAAAGTTACTGTCTGGAGCTGAACATTATCTTCTGAGAGAGATTGTGGGCTTGAACCATGCTGATCTGTTAATCAGTCTGCTACGAATTTATATGCAGGGTCGTTAGAAGTGTACATACTCACCATTAAGGGGATACAAAGATTTCTCAGGCACTGCTCCTGACTCTTCAGGGTTCTTCTAGGAAAGCTCAGGACAATTTTCATGTCCTGCAAGCATTGCTTCTAGATGACATGGGGTTTTCTTTTCCAGATACAAGGTAATTTTATTGTTGATCTTATGTCACTTGCTGGACTGTCAAGGAAGAACTGTCAAGTCGTATGCTGTTCTACATCAAGTGTAAAAATGTAAAAGCCCCATTTTCTTGAATAGACTGGGATATTTCTTCCACCTCTCCTCCTTAAACAAATTTTATGTAAAATTGCCCAGATTCCTGCCAAGGGTCAGTTTGTTCGTTCTCCTGTCACAGTGCTATGCATTATGTTGTTCATTAGAATTTGCAAATACGATGAAAAATATTTCCATTTTATGATGTGTGATGCCTTGCTGGCAAGTCTAAGTTTTTTGGATGGTGCAACTGGCTTTAGTATTGTCCACCAGGAGAGGAAGATTGTAGGCTGGCTTCTCTGTTTTCTTCTCACTGACATTTTAAAAATATGTGCTTCTTCACACAAGAAATTGATGCCTATTGTTATGGTTGTATCAAATTAACTGTATTAGGCTACTCATGGATACGAAGTGCTAAGCCTTAACATTAAGCGCTACTGTTTTTATTACAGCTCAGGAAATTGATCTTCTGGCAAGAAATAGCCCATCATCTAAACTTTATGATATAATTCCAGTAAATATCCTTTAGAACTAGCTATCTTTTTGGTATTCCTGAAAGTAGCAGCCACAAATATTTTCTTAAAATGCAGTAAAGAAAAATAATTGGACAAGCCATTGATGCTAATGGAAACAAAAACAATCATCATTACTAGGAATGACAAAAAGAATGTAACTGATATCTATTCTATGGCATCTGTATTTGTAGCTAATAGTTGTTTCTGCTAGATTTGGGATTGTAGCAAATTCTTCCCCATTTTTCTCTTTTTAAAAAGCTTATGTGTGCAGTAATAGATGTCTTGAACTCCACCTCAGAAATATACTTGGAGCTGGGTTGCTGGGGCTTTTTGCAACAACTCAGACAAAAAACTTGTCCCTTTGTATTATTGATATAAGAAGGCTGATAGGCCAAATCTACCTGTGCCAGGTAGACATTGCTGTTATATATTGTACATGACTTTTTTTTCCAAAAGTTCCAAAAGTGGTGGAACAATCACTTCCAGTTTTTACCAGCTTGGTTATAAGGAAATGAGCAATTCTAGGAGTTACTTCCTAGACATGGTGGGGTTTTTTTAGACTGGGGCAGAGCTTCTTCATGTTTCACAGAACTATTTGAAAATTAATACCTCCAGGGACTCAAATAACTTGCTTCCCAAAATTTTTTATCTGATTTTTTTTTTCTTTTAATCTAGACCAGCTACAGTTTTAACAGCCACCATTGCCCACCTCTGATGGTCCTGTGTTTTCTTCAAATACTCCTCTGATTTCCATAGCCTGGCATGACTTGCCACAGTTCGCCAGGAATTTCCAGCTTCTGCAAGTAGCTGAAGGGCTGAACAGCCTTTCCAAGCATATATGGCACACGAAACTGCCTGATCTGCTTTTGCGTATGAGGTCCTTCATACTTAATATGGTACCCTCTTTCACTTCAAAGATGTATCCAGAGTGAATCTGGTCCTGAAACTGGCTTCCAGTTTCCCCTCAAAAGGCAATCCAGGCACAACAACTTTGCTCACTTTGTCACTATTTTACTATTCCAATATGTACTTTTTTCTTACTCCTGATCAGTGAAATGACCACAAACCAACAGCAAAGTGCAGCTTGAGGCTGGGCTAGAAGAAAAGTGGAAGGGGGCCAGCTCACACTACCATGCACCAGAGACCAGTCTGGGCAGCCCCTCCTTTTCCTCCTACACAACTCCTCTTGGAGACCAGCCAGTTGCCAAACTGCTGGAGTTTTACCAGTGTCCTGTAGTGTAATACAAAAGGTGTTTCATAAATTGTACTCCAGGTTATTTAGGGATCATACTGGCTTTTTGCCAGGTAGGGGTGTGGTGAGTAATTTGGAAACGTGCAGTGTATATGATACGCAGCACACATTTCAGTTTCCTCTTCATCAGTTGCCCGCTGGGCAGAGTTTAGGTTGCTTCAAAATCTTAACAGATTTGGATTCTGTATGCATTCACACTCTTCTACTTATTTACATTTCAATTCACTAATGCCTGAATTTGAGGTAATTAAGTAGTTTGTCCTATATTCTTGGTGACTGCTTTCAAATTTCATGCCATTTTAGCATAGCTTTTGTTCTTTACAAAATCTCAGTTGATTTGCACAACTGCTAAAATAAGAGGTGTTAGAGGCTGTATAGGTTTCAAATGGTTTTCTAGCAGAGGATGAAGTTGTATTAAAGATATGTTACTGATGCTAGTCATAGGTACACTTCTGTCTTCCATATGACACACATGGTGATAATGAGTAATTGTTTGATAATAGTATTTGGGGTTTTTTTACTTTTCAATACACAAATTTTAAAGGACTCGTGATCACTAGCTATAAACTAGCTGATTTCCAATCCAGCTCCACAATGTAAAGAACTTATAGTAACTCATCTTTTGTTTTATCTTTTCTCTTGTCTTTTGCTTTGTCTTCTCAAAGGCATGTAGTCAGCAGGTTCTGAAAAGTTTTTGGTTGGTCGTGACCCTCTGAAGGGCAAATCAAGCTATTCCATATCCCTGGAAGCTCCGCTCGGAAGGAGAGTAATTAAATGTCTTGCAAATGTTTCTGGCTGCTCCTAGAGTGCATTTCTACTCTTTCATAAACTTTCCATATTTTCCAAACACTGCTTTGAAAGGAGGTGATGTAGAAATTGAGGCACGGAGAAAAAAGATATTGTTAGAAATGACTTTAAATGTCCAATTTGACTTGTGTGGTACCAACAGACCCAGTCACTGCGCATTTTAGAAGAGGGAATGGGCTGAAAGGGTAACTTCGACTGCAGCAATAAGTGCTCAGCACTTCAGCAACACATACCTGAAGGTGTTAAGCTGAGCACCCAGAAAATGTGAATACTTAATGACCATTTAGTTAGCTTTGAATGACTAGCTTGCAGCATCGTATACAAATTCTGTGTCAGGGTAGGGATTGTATCCGTTCTCCTGACGGCACTCCTGCCTGACACCTTAACCATGAGACTGCTTTCTCATCTTCCAGTCCCCAGCCTTATTCACAGTGCACCTTCCAAGTTCTGTAGCAGATGAGGGAAACCAAGTTTTCTCCACGACATTTGTTTTAACCTCAAGCTCTCTTTGTTCTTTGCATTGGCAGAGTGATGCGGAAAAAAAATACTGTGTGATGAGGTAATTATGGCTTGTGTTTTAATGTGTGTGCCCAAGGGGCTTGCAATAACATTGCACAGTTTCCTAGCTCTGCCTGTAATATAAATATGAATGGAAGGGAGTTAAAATTCTCTGAAGAACTAACATTTAGGAGATTTTTATCACTTTAAAATGCATACTTCACTTTCACATACATGATAAATATCTTCTTATGAACTAACTTGGGAAGCACCAACTTTATAAGCCAAGACTCTTGTTAAGGAGTGGATGCAACAAATAAACCAAACCTAAACAGAAAGTGGAATAGAAATAGGTCATCTCCCACAGAGTAAATCAAGGTCAGATTGCATCAGCTAACCAGCAATTCATCAGTTTTACTACAGCTGCCAGACATTTACGTTTGAATCTTGGCTAGGAATATTTAGAATTCAAGGTGTGCTATAAAATGAAGTAATCCTGTTTTGCCTCTTTTAATACCTCTGAAATAAGTTCTTAAGGGTTTGGTCATAATTAAGAAGTAAGTCACCTATCTTCAGTGCATTATATTTATTTTTTTCTCTGATTCTTGAGACATGAGAATCTGTCCCCAGAGCAATAAACATTATTCACAGGTTATCTAAAGTCCAACTTCATATTGTTGTGGCTGTCAGAAGAGAAGTTTTCTATTATTTTGAGTCATAAAAGCAGTCATCGTCTTACAGTAGACTTCCTGACAGCTATTTTCTACTGCCATCCTGTGGAAGTAGTTCAACTGCATTTTGCTGAAACAAAGTTTTTAAGACATGACATGACATGATGAATGTATGCACTGCTTTGGGCAGCAGTCCAAGGCAGGAAGGCAAATTCCTCAGTCTTACTTGCACAGTGAGTGCTAAAATTGACCAGGCTATGATATGCATCTTTTTACTGATTTTTTTAAAGATCCTAAAATGTTTGGACATTAGCAAATTGTCCATAGCACATTCAGAAACTCTGTTTTAATAGCCTTTGTATATTATCAACACCCACAAAAGTGATATTAAGAGTTTTTGTAACTTGCTGGATACGCTCAGCACTAGGTCTGGCACAAAATTTGTCAGATATCTGTGCTGCACATTCAGTAGCTCTCCACTGCAGGAAAATGAAGTTTTTAGATTCTCTGACTATCAGCAGCGGAAAAGTGGGCCCGAAGTATTTTATGTAGGAATATAGGCACCTGGTCTAAGAAGGAGCATATGTGGCAACCAGGAAACAAGCTCTTTTAATCTAAAGGCTTGGATAATCCCTCTATTTTTAACTGTTTGGACTCTTGCCATTTTTATGTGGGACTTGGGTGAAAGGAAGCTAAGCGTTTTTCTTTTCTGCAGCTTTCCCAGCAACAGAAGTAAAATACATTGAGGAAAATTTCTTTTCCCTAACATCCAGCTTTCTCTCAGACCTGACACTTCTATAGTCTAAAATCTCTACCTTTTTCTTTTTTAAGGAAACTCAAATTGCTCACCAGCATTATCTTATTTATGTGCCAGAAGGATTTAGTGACATTCTCTAGCTGGACTAGGGATTCTTGCTACTGAACTCCCCTGACCAGTAATAAGAATTGCTCATGGAGTCAAAAAAATATTTTTGTGCCAGTCAGCCCTTCACCCAGAAACTGATCAAAATAACGGAAACTGGTGTATGTAGTAATGGCCTTATGCCTTTGGATTTTTTCACTTAATCAGTTCATGATGCTGAGATGACACATCACATATCTTTGATCATTTGCAGACTTTCTGTACACTCTAGCACTTTCCTGAAACACTGTAGCAGACACTGTACTAGTGCTGCAAGAGTAGACTACACTCCTACATGTTTGTGAATTCCAGCATATTTATTGCCTGGCTATTTTTATTTCCCTGGATTCAGTGGAATTAATTATAAAGGCAATAGTTGATACAGTTTTTAGCTGATTTGAATCACAAACACCATTTTAAGAAAGATGTTTAGAAATGAACAGGTTTGAATTTGCTATCCCTAGAGCTCAACAGTTTGCTTTATTACTTTTTTATGACTGCTAGTAAAGAACAAATTCACATTCAAACACGGTATTAAAATTGAAGGATATGAAGGCAGAATTTTGAACAGTGACAATGCTTTTCAGGTACAGGTCACAACAACATTTTACTTAAACCTGTAAAAATCTTACAGATCCTGCCAGTTACATGTATATTTTAGGCAAAAGGTCGTGCCTGAAAACTTCTTGAAGATCAAAAGATTGAACTTCTGCTGTGTTGTTCATTTTGTATCATCAGGACAGTCAAGGGCAATAAAAATGGGCTTACTTTTTCTTACTCGTCTTTGCTTATAATTTGATAACATTAATGGGATTAGACTAATAATAACCCCTTACAATTGGAAAAATTGAATAAGTCTATTTTAAAAAGCAAAACTGTTTTTTCAGTGCCAACAAATTACTTTAATTTTGCTCAGATATAAGAGATACCATATTACAAAATTATTTTAAACCTTAATAATGTAATCTTGGGTCTATTACTTATAGTAGATCTAAATCACAGTGGCAGTCCTGAATGTGCTATCTGTAAAGCCCAGCACATGAAAACAAATGGTCCAAATCACTCAGAAAATTATATTCAGACCCCTGTTCATACAAGCAAACGGCATCTGTGAAACAGCTTACCTTTATAAGACAATATAAAACAACGCTGAATATACGTAAAGCATCCCCATATGTTTTGGGCTATTGCCTTTCAAAGATTTCCTGCCTGTATCTATCCAAATTTGCTTTAGCTAGATCTATGTATTCTTCAGGGATTTCTGGTATCTCTCTGAGTACACTGAGGATGTTGATGACTAAGTGTCTATTTTTCCTATGTGAACAGGTTTTTTCCTGTTACTCTTATTTGAGGGCAAGTTTGGTTTTACTTCAGTACCTGGCAGCTGACGAAATTGTATTTACATGTGCAGACACTGATTACAACCAGTCACCATCATAACTTTAGAAATACTTTCTGTATTAGAACAATTCTGACTCTTTTCCCCTCTTTCTTTCCCTGACTTCTTCAAAATAGCTGCAGCCTGTTATTATCCTATTACATAAACTGTCTTTTCCAGGCCGGCTGTGCTGTCTTTAACCTCTTCCTACCTGTTTGTGATAAAGTCTATTTTACCACAGCCTTTCCTCTTCACACTCCTCCTTCCTATCTGCAGTCTTGGTTACCCAAGAAGATGCATCAGTCTGAAGCTCCTTCCCTCTCAGGGTCTTCTCCTCACCCGGATCAGTTCTCTACAGACATTCTCTTGATGCTCTGCTTTATCTGACCTTGTACGGATGTTTCTGTAGTAGAGATTTGGTCTTCTTCTCATAGGCTTTGAAAGATTACTCCAGTAGTGTGGCTGTTTGCTGCTTCCTTCACTGCATCTCCCACCTCCTCCTTTGGATGGATTCCTTCAAAAGTCCTCCTTAAAATGGGCAATTTTAAACTTTCTCATTTCTCCTCTGAGGAAGGCATTTTCAAGGAGCTGCTGCAGATGTTTCTGTCAGAAAGCATCACAAGCAACACTTCCAAAATTTACTTATCTGCTCTCAGCATTGTGCTCTCAGGCAACCCTCAATGGTCTGCACTGTCAGACAGCAGAGCATGTCACTTTGTAGATGATTATCTCCAGGATGTGCATGTTAGCTTTTCTTGGCAATAGGTATTATGTAAAAGTTCTGTAGATTCAATCAAATTGGGGGGTGGGGGGGTGGGGTGGGGAGCAAGTAAGGGCTTTGAACATAGAGGAGGCATATCTGTTTCTCTTGTGCTTACTTTTTCTGCAGTGTTTCTAGGTAGTTTTTTGCTCTGCCATCAGAATGACCTGTCCCTCCTTCCTTAGATGTTGCTGATACTTATTGTCATGCAATCTCTGAATGGGTGTCACATTTTGCACAAAGAGGAATTATGATTACTTCTGGCAAAACAGTAATTACTTTGCTAAATCTCAGGTATTTTAAAGGGATTTAAACACCACTGTCAATTGCGAGAGACATACAGCCAGACTAATAATAAATTTATTATGACTGAAACCACCCAGCAAAAAAGACTAACTTGTGTCTTGTCCTGGGGTCAGAAAAGGCGTATGATATTGGAACTGACACTGGAACAGTAAGTATCAACTCTTCTGATTTTACTTCCATAATGTTTTAGGCAAAGAGGTTTGACTTTGGTCTGAAACCATGGATAAACAAATATTTAACATTAACAAGAAAAAAAAACTTGTTGAAGGCATATTAACTCATCTGTTCCATGTCTTAATTCTGTTCTGCAAATACCTTTTTAACTGATTTAAGAATTTGACAGTCAAAGTACCATTACTTCAAGTTAGCACAGTTCTGAATCTTGTTCAGATTCTGAGATTGACTTTGTGGGTTAACTAGAGTTCTGCTTCTTACAGCAAACTAGAGTAATTTAGAAATACATTAGAAGGATGTAGACCTACCTTCACCATCCTTTTGGTGCATGTCCTCAAATATACCAGGACTGGTATAATTCTGAAGAACAGCACATAACATGATCAGGCCATGGACTGTGCTGAAACTCTTCATATCCTGGTGAACTATACTAGACAGAAGCTTTAACCTCTTCCCCAGTATAAGACTTGGATATAGGACACCAAAGGACCGACCTGATTGACACTATTGAGATCTAGTGGCCACTCTGGGCTTTGGCCACATCCATTCTTGCTTGAGGGAGAGGATCTGTTCTCCTTTGACATCATGATTTGCTGTTATCAAAATCAGAAAATAGTTCTCTGAAGAATGTTGAGAGTTTATATCCTTGATGTCAGCTGGGGTCCAGTCTGCTTACGTCAAGTTGATTCTCTGGGCTGCTCTTTAGGAGCTCCAGTAGCAGTCTCTTAAAATTATTTCCTAGGAATTCAGTCTACATCTGAGCACAAGACTTCTTCTTTTCCTTCACGTGCACTTTAGTACAATAACTAGGGCTCTTTTTAGTCATGCAGACTATTAGCATTTCTTTTAATCCCTGCTGGAGGCTTTTTCCTTCTAATGGCAGTATTTCACATCAACAGGAAGGAAACATTTTGTTCTGAAAAGTTTCTATCCTCCTGATTCTTGTTATTTTATCCCAGTGATCACAGTGTGAGCTCAGCGTATTCCTTTTTTCTTTTGCTTCTCAGAGATTTGAGAAATGTTAGAGATTCTAGTACCATACAGATATTTTTGTTAGGACATTTTTGGTAGCACAAGGTTGTTCCTGCAGAATAACTGCATAACATAGTCCTGCATGACTGTATGAGTCATGCAGTCATGTCAAAACACAGTTTATTAATATGATCATAATTTGCATAACACATCTATGCATGGGTTACCAAACATCTAAAATATTTAATCCAGACCACTAAAATCACAACACTGCAATACAAAAGCCCCTCTGAGTTGTCTGTCTGAATTTCTGTTGGCAATCTATTTCCTTTCCCTATTTTCCAATGTTTCTCAGATATTTCTTCTGCCCCAAGCAGGGTGCTTTTATGCCCTGTTCTCTTTAGCTCTAGGAGACAAACATCCATTATTATTGGAGGTCTCACTAGCCTTTTGAGAAAGCACTGACTGAATATGTATACCACTTGTTAAGAAACCCATTTCTATTCAGTAACCCAAGATGATCACCCTTTTATTCTGGTGACTTCTTTCCCAAATCACCAAGTAGCTCTCAAAAGATTTCCCACCTCCTATCTCCCAATCCAGCATTTTAAGTGTTACTGAATTTCCATTTGCAAATCCTTTGTTCTGCTGTAGAGGTGTGAAGTTACCTATTCAGTCATTCATTTCACATTTTGGTCCCTGAAGCAGCAGAATGAATTTGCCTCAATAAAATGTTGCACCAGCTTAGCTTTGGTTTCGTATTATAAAGAGAACGACAGCATCCTTGTTGGCTTAAACTCTATGATATTGGGGCTGCTCTGATTTATTCACACTGAGGATTTGTCTCAAAGACTTTACTTTCACCCATTTTTTAACTTTCTTCTCTTTTCTCTTCTAGGGCAACAGGCTTTGGCTTTTTGAATGCGCTATGCAAAGCAGCAGCTGTACTTGGAAACTTAATATTTGGTTCCCTTGTCGGTATCACCAAAGCAATCCCTATTCTCCTTGCTTCTACTGTTCTAGTATGTGGAGGTCTGGTAGGACTTCGGCTTCCTGACACAAGAACCCAGGTGTTGATGTAACTGGAAAAAGCCATTTACTATTTATTTCCTTCTTCATACAAATGTCAACTCTCCCAACTAATGGTGCAAAGGCTTCAGATTCTCAACACTTATTAGAGTGCTCAGATGTCAGAAATCAGACTCAAAAGATACTTTGGAGTGGCAGAGCTTTAGAAACCTCTGTCTGAAAGTTTTAAATTTCACTTTTGTTTACTTGCATACATTGCTATTCAAAACCACTTAACTTCAAACTTCAAAGCTACCTCTTAAAACACCTTCAGTGACATATCCAGGAAGGTAAAAACCACACTGATAATTAGATATTTAAAATGCAAACAGTCATGTCATTTAAAAATACATGCTAAATTTGGCCATGGCATTGTGAGCTTTTGTAAGAGTACAGACATGCAAGTCAATTACTTAGCAGTATTGGTGCAGAGAATGTTAATTATTACATATATCAATGCATGCAGCATTAATTGGGAAATTCTACAGACCACATCAGTATTGAGAACAGTGACCTTCTGCAGCTGTGCTGAGATGGTAAAAACTTGTGCAAATGCCTCTTTCTTGGGAAACCTTTTTAGGCAGACTCAATCTAAAATGAAGATTACCAACTACACCCTGTATTTGCTGAGGAGAGGGCAACAGCTACTGCAAGGAGATGAAAAGCCCATATGGGTAAGCAGCAAAGAGAATAACAAAATAAACACTTTTGCTCTTTGTTGCTAATCCTCCAGAAAAAAAATTTGTTTTCTTCTTGCTTGTGGCATCTGGTATATTTTTGCCATTTCAAAACAGTGAATTTGTCACTCTTCCAGGGGTGAATCAATGCAAATATTTATGTTGCTGTAAGTATGAATAAAGGAAGAATCAGGCCAGTGAACTCTATGAAAAAGTAAGATGTTTTCAGAAGAGTTTAGTATTTGCATTTCTAATACATTTTTCTTTGTCACAGAATGGTTATAAAAATACGTGGCTGTAGAATGCCACCTAGTAAATTTAGTCAGGCCATAACTTCAATATAAAGTGAAATGTAATTAAAACATATCACAAGATTTTTTAAAAAAATGATATCAAACCAAAGCAATAATAAAACCCAACATTTTCACAGTTTATACACTTCTTTATCTAACCATTTTCTCAGCTGATTTTTAATAGTTCCAGAGATATCTCACCATTTAACACTTTCAAATGTCTCTCTGAAAGGCCATTAAGAAAGGAGCCAGGCTAAGGCTGCAGGGAGTGGTAATGTCTTTATTAAAGTGCAAAGATGGAGAGTAGATAGTAGTAAACATATTTCTTCTAGGCCATATTCTGTGGACTGTTCTGCATAACAGTAAAGAGTTCCTCACCAGTGCTACTGCTATGAAAAAGGCTGTGGGATGTCTTTAAAATGTTAGAATTTAAAATTAAATACAAATGCATCTATAAAATTATCAGATAAAAGGTGCAGATACTTTGATGACAGAAAATGTCATTGCTTTCACTGGAAACAAGACAATTTCTACCAGCTGATGAACTATCTGCAGTTTCAAATTTCAAAGAACAGATTTGGTATAAAACACAGGGAAAATTTATCAGTTTTTTTCTAATTATATCTGACAACATTTATTAAGTGGTTGAATCATTGCCAAAGAAATTAGGCTTTCAGATAAGGTCATTTTGTAGCAGGATAGATTTTTTTTTCCTTTTTGTTACTTTTTGTCTTGCTCATATCTGTGAATTTAGCTTGGGTAGAAATATCTATCACTGCATTCTGTGTCAGTCACCATCTTAGTCATACTGAAACAGTCAGTAAAACTCCAAATAAGAAGGTCATTCATTACATTTAAAGTTCACTGTTTAATTTATTGATTCTAGAAGCTGCATTTTGCAGTTATTAACAAATGCCTGTGCTACATATTGTAGCACCAAAATGTTAGCCCAAGATGTGGTTTTCTGCTATTAACAAATGAGAAAAGTGGCTGAATTTAAAAAAACATGAGTATGGAAAACTAGTGGGCATTTTTTTGCTGTTGATAATTTAAATATGATATAGTAAGAAACAAAGTTTAGGAAGTGTGTCTATTTTGCATTATAAACAGTTAAAATACTTGAGATGAAATATTTTATATTTAAATCTGACTTAAACATGTCTTTTAAATTTCTAAGCTCTGTTAAGAAAAAGGGGGAAAAATAATTTTTCACCGAGTTCCAGGTTAAGAACAAAACAATGGCCTTAGTTTTGCATTTGTGGCTTTTGTCCACCAGTCATAGTCTTAAAATTATTGCAAGGCTGTTTTCTCCAGTGAGAATTATATCTGAGCCCTGTTTCTCTGTGCCATTCATTAGGAGCATGTGTCCACCTCCTTGTAATTACTGTACAAATTTTGAAATCTGAAGCCTCTGTACATGTTTGGAGCAAACATCAACAACAATGATAAAATATTACATTGTCTTGCTATGCACTTTCCACTTCAAAGTAGTATATTCTATCCGTCTCTGTATGTAATTCCGAAGAACATCCAGATCCAACACTTCATGCCAGCTGACCACCGTGGAGGAAATGGGCCACAGAAAAATAAGGTTCAAGTTTTGAGGGCTATGGTTCAAGGCTAACACACTAAAATCTCATTACATGTAAAATTATGCTGATTTCAGTGCTGGTTCTTATCCTAAATCCTGACCACACCATAAGTATGTGATCAGGTTTGGGTAAGGTGGAATAGCGAAACAACAGGAATTAGTAAAGACAAACAAAATGCCCAACTCCATGGATCCTGCGTGGTCTGGTGTTAGAGTGAAAGTTCTAAGGTAGGAAAAGGATAAAAGAAGAAGAGTGTGTAGGAAAGGGGAGAAAAAGAAAATGGGAGGGATAAACAAAGAAAAAATCCACCAACATTTCCAACATACTAACCAAAACCCCAAAGCTAGAATCTCCCTAGCTGGTGAGCCAGTTGGGTCAACAGATTTGAACTAGTGCACAAACCAGCGCCAAAGCTGTTTCAAAAATAAATTCTTTGAGCTTGAGTGCAATAAAGATTTATCTCATAAGGACAAAAGAAGTGAATGCAATTTCAAGCTATAAATACTTGGTTAGTTTGGTACAATCCACAGGCTGGAACAGAAATACTTAACCTATGGAGATCTGGACGCAAATGTTACTTACATTATAAGCAAATGTGATTTGGCTAGTCTTTAGTGAATCTGTCTTTTTTTGCAGCTTCCAAAGCAATCTCAGGTAATAAATATTGGGCAGTAGGAATTGCACTTCTTTTCTGTGTCTATTCACTTATATCTTACACAAAGAGTCACTTCGTTGCCTGCTTGGAATGCCGATACACCACTGAGAATCAAACTTGATAATATTTGCATATCAGATCTATCAAACAAATGTAATCAAAACTGCTTATTTGTCTGTTTTGATCACTGAACTAACTGACCACTAATTGGAAACTCCTTTCAGTCTAAATTGAAGTAAGATATAAGGACTAGTGCTCTTCTCCTGTAAAGCTGAAAGGCTTATCCCAATGACAGCAATGACAAAAAGTACAATGACCACTGAAGATGGAGAAGACTCACAGCATTTAGAATAATATTAACCATGATGGTCAACTACTTCAAAATCTGAAAATTGCCCACAAAAGAGACCATGTGTTTTTATTTTTGACAAAGTAACTTCATTTTAATTAATTTTATTACTTACAGGTTGTCTGATAGCAGAGCTTGACTTAGCAGAGTCTTATTTCTTGAGAGCATCTTATTCATTGTGTTTGCACGTTTTAACCAGACTAGCTATATTCATGTTAGCACCTTATTGGCTGGATGCATGCACTACAACCTTTGGTGTGCATTGCATTGATTTTTGAGTACAGACTCCTAGCAAGGGAACCAGGGCAAGATGTTTATGGTTTCGGGAGTGCTGAAGGAAATTGCTAATTAATGATATATTGTGAAGCCTTCTTCATCTATGCTCAATTTTAGCCAGTGCCCTTCCAAAGGTGTAGGCTACAAAACTTTCAAACAGGTGAAAAAGTGTTAGCCCTCCTTCCTGATGGCTCCAGTAGTCTATTATTTGTTCATCACCCTAGAAATGTGGGGCAAAGTAAGACTGCTAGCTCAAGCTTTTCTCTCTTCCTCTTCATGCCATTCCATTCATTCCACCCCAAACTACTTTTCTTACCAGAGGGCCAGTCTTAAAGGAGGTCAAAACTTACTGCTTCTGCTCTCACTTGCTTCTGACTTCATAGTAACATTCAGTAAGAAAATTTGCCACATATCTTTTGCAATTTGCCTGTCCCTTTTTAAACTAAGGTGGAAAGCAAACTCTGAAGCCCTCCAGACAATCTTGTCCTTTTAAGGCAGACTCCACATTTCCCTATGTACCCAGAAGGCTGAACTAATACAAGGAGGGTTCTTCTCCCAGAATGGCCATTGTTGGGCTGCTTCTGCTGTGGCTGCAGATATGGGGGAATGTTTTTGTCTAGCTCAGCTCCATTTGGAGGAAATGTTATTCTGTGTTCTTGTTTTCTTTTTCTACCACTATGGAGCCTTATCTTCATGCAACTGCTCTTGAAGCACAACTGCTGATTCCAGTTCTTAGCAATATAATACAGCCCTCAGCCCCTCATATGAACAGCCTCTGTGCTGGCCTTTAGCTCTCTTCCCCACTGTGAACTTTAAAACTATCTTAATTATTCAGAGAAAGATGTTTACATGAAGTTGCACCTCTTTACCTAAACAAGATGATAACATGCTAAGACAACCTACAAGCCATGTTTCCTGTTTAATAACCTGGAAATGCAATTGAAATTTCAATCACAGTGTTAAAAAACGAATCCTTGCACTCAGGGGGTCAAAGACACAAGAAGTGAAAACAGAAATGCTTCACTTCCTCTGGAGTCTTGAAAGAAAACACATGTTCGGTAATCATATTCCAGAAGAAAACATGTCTGAGAGACTGCTTTTCTTCTGCATTTCCTGCCTTCTTGTTCATTAAACTCACTGTAAAATATTAGGTATTTGCCTGAATTAGTACTTTCCAATGCTGCTAGTACAGGAAACGCAGCATGAAAAGACAGATTTTGCTTGCAGTTTGGAGGCAAGACAGGGATCAGGCAGTGATGTGGAATTAGCAGACATGTTAGCCAGAAAATCTGGAGCTCAATTCAGAACCTGAATTAAACACAAAGCACCAATTCATAATGCTACTTACAGATCTCCCTTGACTTCACTTACCCTCATGTAGTCTACAACCAGTCCATACGCTGAAATCAGCCTCATTTGCTTTCTTCTAACATTGAAAATTTCAACCAAGTGATGAAAAATATTTTTGACCCATTATTGTTATCTGCATTCTTTATTTTTGTTGCAGTGGTGAATACCCTACTTCTTCCTGCAAAGGAAGGATCCTTCAATATTTAGTCCTACTCTAGATGTGTAAGATTATTATACAGAAAGAACTTCATCCGCATTTGGGACCCTTATTTGATGCAGTGATGGAGCATGTCAGAAACAGGGAAAAGGCAAAACGGTCTTGGTTGATTTACTTTTCTTATTTGGTCGTACATTGAATTATCTCCAAAGATGCTGGTCTGTAATATGTAGCCATGTTTGCTAGCTCTTGGAGTACACCCTGCCTAATTAAAAATGAGTAAAACAGTAACTATTGGCAGTCTCCTCCCAAAACATACACACAAGCTACACTTTTTAGGATGAAAATACTTACGGAAAAAAATGGGCAAAAATGCGGGTGTAATTGCTTTCAGAGGTAAACAAACTTTCCTGTTTGACAAGGGTCTAGAACATACTGCTTGCTTCTGACTGCACAGTCCAATAACCAAAGATTGAACATCACTTAACAACAAAGGTATTTGCATAAGGACGACCTGACACAAAAGTATTGTCTCTTCCAGCCAGGGTATTCATGAATATACATTTGAATGTCACATAACCAAGAAGATTTATAGAGATCTTGCCCCTGCTTTGGCCATCAACACTTCTGAGCTGTAGCCAGACACATCAGTCTGCAAGTGAGAGAGAGAAATTTCTGGCAGGCTGGCTTTCATCACTCTCTCCACAGCTAGCTACCTAAGCTCGTTTCTCTTGGATCCCAAGGATCTGCTTTTTTGCTCAGCCTCCTACTTTCTAATTTTGGACATCTACCACCTGCCACTCAGTTTTCACCAGTAATCCTGACCAAGCAAGCTGAAGCTACTTGCTGCTAATGGACAGCACTCATAACTCATCGCAAGCACGGTACTCTGCTTGTTGGAGTGGTCACCTAGCATTTCTCTCTGATAATATTGCATGTTTTTTAACCTATAATACACATCTTCTGTCCTTTTAATGTCTGCCTTGTAAATGTATGCCTGTGCCCCACTGGCTGTGTGATAAAAGTCATTTGTGAATCTCATGTGGGCCTGTCTTACCCAGTTAAAGGTTGATCCTTCAAAAGAAGAAGGTCAGGAAAAAATAATGAATCAAATTAAATGCAAATCACGAAGACTAAGATTTCAAGGCCTAGGGTTCAATCACTTTCATTTTTGTCAGCTGTTTCCCTTAAATCCTAGCCTGCAGCTGTATAATACTGTTTATTCTAAAGAAGAGTAATGCAGTTAGAGGTGAGTACATATACAGGCACATGTGTGGGTGAATATGCACACATATATCCCCACAAACCTCCTTAAAACACAGGCGGATGTAAGACGTACAAACCATATTCTCATCTCATTCTCAATAATACTAAATATTACTTTCTGCATTATGCATTATGGATTGTGCTTTGAATACAAATAACATCCTGCTCTGTTCCTTGTGCAGAACACTTTACTTATTCATGCGCAAAATTGTTGGGATGCCAAGATTCATCTTAGCTGGCCATTAGCTTTTGATCATTGGAAGGGAACTCCTGAAATGGTCTGAAAAATGAGCTCTGACTTAGCTTCAGCCTTTCCCTCCTGCCGCACTGTGCCAAACAGCAAAACAGCACATCCTGCAAAGGCACTAATCATGTTCCAGCGACTAGGAGACACAGCACTCTCCGATACATAAAATCCTAAAAGCTATGAACTTTGTCTTATTCAACCAGAAGTCCTTCAAAATGTTTCATGGGGATCTCAATGTCTTAACTTCTGTGTAATGTATGAGAAAATGCCTGTGTCTTCCTGTGTTGTATGTTTTTCATTGTTTCTGCATATATAGCTGCTCTTGTCCTAGTAATGTGGCTAAACAATTGTTTGCTGCTGTTGTTATCAGCAATCTTTGACCTGCCTGAAACAGAGCCATTGCCAGGGTGTCTTTCAATCAATAATTAACATCCACAAAGATCATCTACAGTAATTAGTGCTGTATAAAGTAATTGTGACTATAATTTGAAAAAATCCAGGATGAAAATAGCAGCACATGCCCACAAAGCAGTGAAGGTGGAGAGAGCTCTTTCAAAAGCTCTGGCATCTACTACATTTCACCGTCCCTCTTCCCAGGACATCCACTCTTTCCAGCGTGCTTCCTCTGGTGGGGGACATGCACACATGCTACGGAGCTAAGTAGTCAGCAGAAGAAAGGGCGTATTCCTTTCACAGGACTTAACAATGTATATTTGCTACAGGAAAGCCAACTCTATACAGAAATTAAAACAAACAAACAAACAAACCCAAGCAGTCTGCAGTTCTTTTTTTTTTTGCCCCATGTTTTCTATGAGTTGATAAACTGAAGACTGGTCTATAACAAACCTTTGGGAGGAGATTATGAAAGGGCAGCAATGTCCACGTAACAGTACTTTTGGAAAGCAATGGGTCTTTCCAAAAGGGTAACATTCTCACTGAGTGAGACTGTAGCATATAGTTTCTAATTGTGATCATGAATTTAAAAATAGAAATTTAAAATAGAAAAATTTTAAACAAAAGAAATTTAAAATAGAAAATTTCTGTTCAGGTTCAAAGTAGCAGTAGATAATATTGTCTTCTATTTGTAAGTTTTTAAACATAGATTAAAACCAATAGTTTAGAAGGAAAAAGAGAATATTAAAATTTGGAAAGTGTTCTCACAAAACACAACCTCCCATCATCTTTTTTGGACAAACCTTACAGCTCTTTCCTGTTTCTTCCTGCCACAGATCCTTTCTGCTATGGTGACTGATTTCATTAGTGCTTCACTAGTGAAATGAAAGTTTTTACTGACATTTGCAACAGAAATGAGAGCAGGCCTTCCTAGCACTGTAGGAAAGCTAGCTCTTTTAAAGACTTAAAAAAATGCACCAAGCTGCTAGTGACTGCATTTATTGTCTTCCTAGTGGTTTAGGATCATACAAAGTGTTACAGGAAACTAGTACTGTGTGTGTAAACAGATCCCTGTTTAAATCAATGAAGTAATTTCCAGGATCAGGATCTTAGCTTTCTCTTTCAAAAATATTAAATATATGATTGTGTATACTGTCATGTTGGAATTGCTGTTGTGAGAGAAATGTGTTCATTTAGCCCTTATTTTTGATGTTAATAATTTTATCCTGTCTTTTTCCTATGAATGTAACATTTCCCAAAGAGTAAAAGGATTTTTAATACCATTCTGTGCTGCAAGCTTAATGAATCAACTGGCAGGTTATTTTAGCCATTTGCTATAGAATATTGTATTTAAAATCCCAATTAAAACTTTCAAAGAAAAAAATTGTAGCATTATCCTGAGTTGCATAACATTGTGCCAACTAAACTGTATCTCACACTTCGCCTCAATTATATGTGTACTATACATAATTAGATTTTTTTTTAAGTGGGCATTGTAATGACATATGTGCAGAAGTCAGACATTAAGGATGAGGTGCTGAAAGTAGAGCTCTTTGCCTTCACTGTAATTTATTGGCATTGTCAGGTTACTGATTTTCTTAAAAACTTGGTAGCATTTTCTAATGCTGAGCAACGGAAGGAAAACATGTATTCTTTGCTAGGTTTTTTGTGAGCTATTTTCTGCTCCTGGTTTCTCCTACCAAACTTCCACTGAAGTCACCAATTGCTCTGAGCCAACTAGGAATATAATTTTTCAAACTGTCTTTAGTGTACAAAAGCACAGGTGTGCTAGTGTGCACATGTTGTCAAGAAAATCATAAGCATTTCTGACAGTCTCCATTTCTTAATGTGAGGAAACATGTACATATTGTATATACAGTAATGAGCTACTTTGAAGTTGAATTCCCATTTATACATGTTTACTTCCAAATCTGCTAATCTGCAACAAGATCTTGGCAATGGTCCTGACCTCTCTGTTTCTTTCGTTTGTTTTCTTTACTGCTGTGTGTGATCTCCTGTAAAGCAGGTTGCAGTCATCACTATTGTATATATGTGTTTGCATGTGTGTGCCTTGATAAATTCTCTCTTTTGGAATTCTGAATTTTTCATTTCAGGTCCAGCTGGTACAATTGTGAACTCATCTTTCCAGTATGCTCCTCTGTGTCAGACTGCCAACTTCCAAAATGTTTGACCAAGTGTTTTGATTAAGTTCCCTGAGGAAAGCTGTCTGTATACTTGTGAAAGGGCATGCTCTGTGTAAGATGACTGTGTACAGTATAAATCTATAAAATGTGGAAGTGTTTATAAATTTATTTGCCAAATATTTATCATCCATGTAACAAATGCAAAGTTATTTAGTGTACATCAAACTAATAAAAGGGGATCTTTTGCTTCACTATATTCAAATAAAGATTTGTTCTCTGCAATGAATACATATCAGGTGTGATGATAGCCAGAATATCATTCTTCACTACACACAGAATACTGAAAACAGTTGTTTTACCCTAATTAGTCCTTTTACGAAGGCTCTGTATGTATTTCATCTTTGGTGCCTCTAACAGAGGTTGAGCACATATTAAAAGAAAACGTGGAACAAGCTAGTAGAGCTAAAAAAATGTAAACAATCATAAAAAAAGACAGAGTAGAAGTTGCTGTGGTTGCAAGAAGCAAAGGTCTTTAGTTAACCATTTGGGATTCATATTTCTAGGGTACATAATTGCACAAAATAGACATCTGGCCTTTCACTAAATAGCTGCACTGCAGGTGTATGTTATCACCTAAAGGGTCTAATCTAACTCTCTGTGAAAAGTATGCTGCTGCAAGTGTGATGATCCATGCATCTAAAAGGCCAATTAGAATTTATACAATAAACTATGGTTCCATAAGAACTTGGTATTTACCAAAAAAACCCCAACAACCAACCCCAAAAAGCTGAAGCAGCCCTGCAACAACATTAATTCTTCATTGCATTTATGCACTAAGGGCCTCCAAAAAGCTTCAACAGATCAAATGTGGTAGCTTTGAAATAACAAAAAACTGCTGAGTTATTTATATTCTGCCATCTCCATGTCTGGATAGGAAATACATTTCCAAATATAGGTTATTCCAAACAGATGAAGGACTAAACAAAACACATGAGCCTCTTCAGCTGTGTCACCAATAGGGAAAAGTTAAGCTACATATGAATTGAAGCATTTCTCAGTTCATGCAAAAGGTCTGTCTGAAAACTCCAACAACCAAGGACATGTATGATTTTTTAACTGTCCTTTGGCAGCTGGAGTTTTTTGTTGTACAGTACAAAAAAAAGAAAAATTCTCTGTTTATTCAGAACAACCAACAGAAGTACTAATCCATACTTTTAGTCTCCTTATGTGTACACCCTCATGTACCTGCATTTGAAGCGGGTCGGTAGTATAACTACACTGCTGTCATCCTCTAGTAGAGATGAAGCTTTTATGATTGTGCCTTCCAGTCCCGTTCTGGGAAGAAATCAACCTCTTTTGCGCAGAAGATAAGATAAAAATACAAAAGGGAGTGTGGGAGAAGATTTGCACATACTCTTCATAGCTACCTTCCAGAAATTTCACTTCATCTCTAGAAAACCTTCAGTAGCAGGGAATCTTGTGTTGGAGCATATCATCCTGCAGAAAGGACACTTTGGCTTGTAAAACCGCATTTTGGCAAAGAATTTCACAAGCATACGTGTATATACTCCTGGCTGACAGTTATGCTAGCAAAAAGGTGATGCTTAATTCAGAACAGTGTGTGTGTGTGTGTGTGTGCATGTGCAAGTGTGCATATTGTGTGAGACAAGAAAAGGGTTTGTGGATGCAAATGTGAGAGGGGAGGCATTTTGTGGTATCTGGCACTGTGCATACCTGAGACCAAATGTTAAAATAGATCATATGCATTGTCTATATGCTTTACTTTCCATTATGATGCCAACCAGACTATGATTATTATTTAATCCATTGCAGTGGTAAAGTTACACTGATGATATATTGGGCTGATGTGAGATCAGTATCTAACCTGAATGGCTCCCCATCCCATTTAGTCATCTCTGGAACTTTTTTATAGTGCTTTACATTTTCAGCAGAGAAAATAGACATTGGTTTAAAGTTCCTCATAGGCTTCCCTAAAAATATTAAGCTGAACTGAAAATCATACTATTCTGTACGTTTTCTGGTGACACCATATGGAAGCTTTCACAGTATAGAGGTGAACCCGCTCTTTCTGCAGAGAACATACAGGTGCATTTTACATGATGTTACTTCTGGCTCTCAGAGTGGACCTAACTGGTCTGATTAGGACTGCAGTAATGATTTTGCATTACTAGAGCGAAATAAAGTTGTATGTGCAAAATAGCTTGAGAAGACACCAATGGTCATATAGTCATAGAGTCAATATGGTCAATGGTCATAGACTCCCTGGGAGACGACGATAGGTATTGAAGTAAGGGCCTGACCACATCGGTTGCTGAATTATGAAAACACAAAGGTCTGTCAGCTGTGATCTGTGCACCACTGTGCACTGGGGTACACTGCCATCTTCAAAGTGCTGTATGACTTCTCAGAAAGCCAAATGCTGTCCCTACATTCAGGCCTAGAGGTAGATGCTGCAGCCACTGCCATCAGTGGTAATGCCTGCACAAACTACTTCTGGAAAGGCCTACATTAATCAATCCAAGCGATGTTTCCAGCTTTAAAAAAGAGAAGACAAACCAGTGTCAGTTTTATCAATCCTTGAGTAACTTCTGTTCTCCTCCAGAAGAGCTAGACTGTCGCACTTCTAGCCGCAGAATGGGATATTGTTGAAGTATTCCTCAAATACACAGTCCAATCCTGAAAAAAAATAGGTACTTAAGAACTGCTAGCTACAAGAATGAAGTGTGAAATGCCTGCTGTAACCACTTAAAATGTTGGTTGGATATCCAGATAGTTTGGCTGAATTTTGATCAGATGCAGCCTAGGCTACAGAATTAATCTCAACTCTCTCACAGGCAAAGGGTGCTTTAAGTAAAAAAGTTTCATGATAATGCACAGAATTGGATTATTGCAGTGCAACAGTGGTTTTTTCAGGGCCTACAATAGCTCTGAATTGTGCACTTTACAATAGATTTTATCATAACATATTTACTTGTGTGGCCATACAGACTGCAAACCACTTAACTCCCAGAATCTCAGGAGGTTCCTCACTTTAAGTAAAAACATCCTCTGCTTTGCAGTCTGACTGGACTTTACAGAGACTAGGAATGAGAAATCAGACAAAACTAAGAGCAATCCACCTTCTCCAGCATCTTAGAAGTGAAGCCCCAGTGGACCCTTATATTTGCTACATCATTTAGCTTTGAGCAGCTGCCCTTGCACACACTCCCCCAAGGACTCCTTTGCAAACTCCGGATTTTGCCTACAAAGAGCATTGCAGCTTTGCTGGTAGAGCTAAACTCTACCAATCCTCCCGGTATGTAGGATTACATAGCAGGTAGGATCTTTTTTCCCAGGTTTATTTCCTGTCTAGCAGGTCTGGGCCCTTGTTGAACTGCTGTCTATGAATATGTGTCCCCCCCCCACTCCCACTCTGCCCATGAGGAGTTACAGAAATTATTGTTTTATTACTGTCCAGTAGAATTTTATGGAAAATAAGCTCAAGCTCCTTGAGAACAATTACTCAGCAGCCTAGTTCTCAGTATGCAAGGAGGAGTTTAACTTTTCAGTTTTTAGCTAAAATCAGAGCTTTTAAAATTTGAATAAAATGGTGAATTTGTTCAGAAGAAAAGAGGTCACTAGCTACTAGTTAAAACGTTGGAGTAAGATCAAGGAACTGTGGGATATTGTTATACTCTTGAGTTACAGCCAAATCAGTATTACACTACTAGTGTGAACTCTAACTGATCTTTGGTAGGGCTATCATAGTATCTTTTATGAGCTAAAATACATATAAAATATATAATGGTTGAAGACGAGAATACATGGGCATACGAAGCCCAATTTCCAGGAAAAAACTCTGGACTTTGACCAGCAAAAGCACATCAGAACTATTGACAGGTCATAAACTGAAAGAAAAAAAGGTGGGTAAGAGCACACATCTATTTAAGAAGTCGTCTGTAATAAAATATGTTACTTTGCAATGTTATTTTTACATGAATGTTGAAATCAAGGGAAAAAGATCTGTTCACTCTGAGACACAAGACCCTCCCTGTGTGGAAACATTAATACTGGCCATGTCAGGGGAGCGTATTTTACTGCCATTAACCTGGTTATAGGAAATAAACTGGTCCACGTTGAAACAGTGCAATCGCCAATCTGACCTACAGATGGAGTAGGAAAGATAGTTAATGGAGAGGATCAGGAAAGACCTTGTTAACATAAAGCTCACACAGAGTTTCAGCCATCATTGCCCAGCAGCAGGCTGAGAGCCTTCACTTGTAGGTAAAGCCACTGTCCAGCTCCCACACGCCCTGTGAGATGGGTGAGCAGTGTCCTGAGCAGGGCACCAGCTCACCTCTGCCACGAGTTTTGGTGGGACAAGTCTCAAATGGAGGATGGCTTCGGGTCAACCACAAGCGGTGTTGCTGTAACCCAGTGAACCAGCATCAGGGTCCTGGAGCTCCCCAACCTACATAGGCTTCTGGTTCATTTTTACATGGAATTTCACATGCTGATTTTAATGCTAGAGCTGCATCTGATTTGGGATCTGGTTATCTGAGGAATACCCTTTTTTCCTTAGGAATACAGCAAAGTCGCTTCCAGAAGCATAATTCAAATTAAAGCCATTTTGATTTAAACAAGAGGAGGCTGCTGACACTGTGTTCCCTGTTAAGGATCCTGGATGCTGGAATTAGCTCTCCTCACCAAGCCTCCCAGAGCCTGAATTTGTCAGTCTTTTAGACACATTCTTAATTTTTTTACAGTAATTCTAATAATGAGGAGCTTTTCAAAAGGTTGGAGCAGTGCCAGAGGAAAAGTGGTGGAAATAAGAAGACCAGAATTAGTCTAGTGGAAATCCATGGGAGTTCAGTCTGTGCTTTATCTGTGGGGCCACCGTTGGCAGGCAAGACATAATTGTAGGGTTGCCTTAGCTGTCACTTGGTATGCTGTAAATGTAAAGCTCCCAGCACTCTGCCTCAAGAGTAATAAATAAATAATACATTAATGAGTGAATAATGCATAGACTTTTAGCAGAGTGGAAACACTGTTATGCACATGCAGTCACAAGGAAGCACACAGATAAACGTTGTATTACACAACCAAAAAAGCCACCCCCCCAAAACACCCAAAAATCCCTCCAAGAAACACTGCCACAAGCAGACCACTTATAGCTTCTGGATATATGCAAGGAAATAATCAAGATTTTAGTTTTGCTACATTCAACCTGATAAAGAATGCTTTTTTTGCTGAATCTGGGAGCTGTATCCAAGCACAGATGTTCCCTGCTTGCAAACAGTTCTGAATTCATTTTTATGGTCATTCATTACATCTAGACAAGGAGGGTCATCCCACTCCGAAGTACTCTGTCAAATGAATAAATATTTATTCCAACAGACAAATGGAAAAAGCTCTTTTCTGGCAGAGTTCTTGCAGAAAGATTTCCACCTCTGTCTTGCTAAACTCCTGCCACTTTTGCAGGAACCAGGGCATTTGTCCAAACTTTTTGAACAAATACTTCTTTTTTTTTTTTTTTAAACCTGTTCAAGCAGAGAAACTGGTTTCTTAGGTACCCTGGCAGGCAGGATTTAACCAAATCTTGCCAGGATGGGAGAAGCAGAGGGATTCCTCACCTGATAGGAAAGGACATATGAAAGTACACCTTAGAAGTGCACCTTAGGTAAGATTAGGACATGTAACATCAAGCAATTAGAGGTAGATTCAGCAAGATATGGTATAACTTGGTATTCCTACGTCACCATTGTTTCCCACTTTCAGCACAGGACATATCAATCCCCTACTTTTATACTTAAGCATCTCTTTGGGAGCTGAGCTGGCTTCTGGAAAAAAAAAAAAAAAAAAAAAATCACAGCTTTTAGGCAAGGAAGAGGAATGTGAAGTCAGATCAGACTCATGACTGATGTAATAGTGTGACTCTATAGATAGCCCCACAGGCACAAGAGCTTTTTCCTCAAACCACAAGATCTACAAAAGCTAGTTTCCTCAGAACAAGTTTAGCGCATATGCTTAAGCACCTTCTTACTTTGGTAGCCGCAACTTTAAGGCAAACAACATGAGACTCGCAAGTGGTAGAAAGATGACAGATTTCTGACACTGAAGTAATTTCTGTAATCCTGTTCTTTTTCAAGTATCAGTCCTATACAAAAATCCTCTTTGTGCACATTTTGACACACATCTTCTGAATTCTTTCTCTAAAAGTTTGGCTCAAAGTTACCCACGTTTATTTTCCACCCATCCCATGAACTATTTCTTTTGCTCTTAAAAACTGGGTTCTCAATTTCAAGATAAATAACAACATAATTATTTTTATTTAGGTTAATGCCCAACAGAGTGCTTTTAGGTGTATTTCCAATTACCTTGGCTCATCCTCGCAGCCGTTATAAAATCTGAGTAACGTGTTCCTCTAGACACTGAGTTTTGGTGTTCAGTGTTGCCTCCAACTGTACGCCAGGACTGTTCAGAAGTTAAAATCACTTCCTCAGTGGGAAGGAACACTTGCTGCTGAGAGAGAAAAGCACTGCAGCACTTCTGTTCCAGGTCTTCATTTTACCCGCCCATTCAGTTTGCCAGGGTATTTCAAATTTGTGAAATCTCACGTCTCTTTAAGATGCTTTGACTGACACAGCCTCAATCTAGCTTGAGCTTAATATACTTTTTTAACTAGGGTTTCTGCTGTGGCCATAGGCCCTCACTCACTGGAAGGGAAGATCTGAGAGGGGAATTGGGAAAGGGGAGTACTGTGTTGCACCATCGCCTCTCCCCTCTATGAGCAGAGGTAAGTGATGTCCCTCACTTGCTTTTCCCAAGCAGGGGAGTTACAGCCTCACCACTGAAGCTAGCCGTGCTTTTTCAGGGATCCCTGTGGCCAATTATGTGATGACATATTTGTTTACTTACCTCACAACAATAAATAATGCATAACACAAACACTGCACTGAGAGGGTGGCTGTAACCCAGCACGGTTGCCAGTGCTGACTCCCACAGCTGATCCCCTTCCCTGCGGAGGCAGCTATTTGTGAGACCACAGCAGACTGTAGAGGCAGCCGCTCTGGGAGGGCACTTCCCGATTTTGTGTTTCCTAATGTTGCTTTGAGCACCTCTTGACCTCTGGGTTGGATTCATAGACTCAGCTGTCATGGCCTTTTCACTGCAATTTATGCAAAATTATTAATCTGGGTTCACCTGGCACTCCTGCTGAAATCCTCGTCATTGTACAGGGTGGCCAGCTCTGCCACCGTGACCCCAGTGAGTCGCCATGCCTCTGGCCACCTCTCATGTCCAGCAGGGCTGAGGAGGCTCTCTCATCATGCTGAGGCACCCAGGGTCCATCCCACTGGTCAGGGAAAGATCTGCTGACTGTACAGGGAGCATGAAGGATGTCCAGATGTTTTTGGTTACGACACACTGTTACTGGGTCTGCACAAGCACCGGTGTGGCAGGTCCAGCTTGAGTTTGTCAGCCTTTAATTAGCTGTGCAAAGGAAACAATCAAAAAGGTCCTTGTGGTAACTGGGAGCCTGCCTGGAGCTAATCTCTTTCTGTATTTTGCTGCACAGATTCAGGCTGACCCACCCAAGGAGCAGCTCCCTGCTCCCACTTACCCGCTCGATCTCTCCAGCCCAGGCATTCTCTCCAGTGAAAATAAAAAGGATATGGCCTTTCATTGCAATATCTAATAGAAAAAACCCACCTTCTTTTAAATCAGCAAATGCAGTTTTCCTCTCTGTAGGACAAACACAGCCAGCCAGGGCATACAATTTACCAATAAAATAAAGGTATTGTCACAGAAAAAGTGACAGTAAAGCTGCTGTTTCCAACAAAAAGCCTAGTGTCTCTAATTACCTGCATGTACTTGCGTCACTGCTACATAAGCCACCCAAGAATTTCAAATATCAATATCCTTCGCCATAGAAAATCCCTTTGTACACAACAGGACTGTCAGGAAACATGAAGTAGCAGAGGTCTCTGCAGTTTTTGTGATCCAAGTGCAGGCAATGAGACATGGGAAGGGTACATTTTCATCCCTCCTTCCTCTCAGTTTTCTGTCAGTTTGTTTCCTTGTTAGATCCGGAGCAGTCCGTAGCTGCCTCTGAAAAAGCAGTTGGTGTATTTTAATACAGCCCATTCATTCCAAGCTTGTTCCTACGTTCACTCCCTACGGGGACACGTTGCTTTGCTCACCGGCAGGTGCGGAGGCTGGAGCTGGACTGTTAGCAAGAATGCAGTGGGAAACATGTTATCCACAACACAATGTCCTTGATAATATGGTGAGGACATTGATCTTAAGCTCCATGAAAGGACCCAGAGTGCGAACAGGAAATGTTCACATTCAAACATTTACTCTAGATAACTGACTACACTGATTTCTTAAGCAAGTGCTTCTTAGTAACTATAAAAGCAGAGAACTTGAGTACTTAAAAGAGAGTATGGCCCATAGCCTTAGATCTAGTGTAGGCTGACTAAGAGCCTGTGGTTGATTTTACATCATTTACTGCCATTCGGGTTCCTGTAAGATGGTGGGAGAAGGCACGGTGTGCTGCTTTTCTTGCAGGGAAACTTTCCAGCCAGCCAAGTGGGCGCTGAGCACAGCTGCAGTGGCACTTTGGAAGGGGAATAAGGAGGAGGGAGAGGAGGGAGGCACAGAGGGGCCGCTGCCTTGGACTGACATGCGGCACCCAGCAGCTTGCAGGGGCAGGCTGCCACCCCTCCGCCTGGCTCCTGCCAGAGGTGTCTAAATCTTCATGCCACGAACCGCTGATGGAGCTTGCCTTTCAAGTTGGAAAACCAGGGATTAACAAATCGAATGTAAAATGTCATGAGCAGACCTGTGTGGCTGCTGCTTATTACGCCAATATTTTTTTACCTGTTGCATCTCCCACTGAGAAAATTTGGTTCCTGTTGTGCCTGCTGTTCTGAGAGCATTACAGAAGTTACTGCTGCCAAAAAAACACTCTCACTTCTCCCTGCCCTGCCCTTTTCTCTCAGGCTGCCCCCTTGCTCTGCACTGGCACTCACATTCAAGCGGCTGCTGGGTGAAAGTGATGAAGGAACTGCTGGCCTAAGAAATAACCCTGCTGAAAGAAAAAAGTTAGTTTTTTGTCTGGATCAATTAGCTGAGTCCCCATGAAGTCACAAAAATGCTGGTGCCAGCCCAGGGCAAGGGGAGCCATGGGGCAGAGGAGGGAGAGGACCAGGCACAGAGGCTGAGAAGGACAAACATTTTCTCAGCAGCATTGTCAATGTACGTGCACCTGATGCCATGCTGCACACACCCTCATCTTTCCAACCACAGCAAGTGAGCGACCAAGAAAACACACAGAGACTAGCAGCATCTTGCAGAGACCCTCCAGGGCTTTGACAGATGATTCCTCCAGGAGAGAGACCCCCATGCCACTGCGTCACACCACATCTACATGTCCTGCAGACCAGGCTGAGAGCTTTTCAAGAGAGGAGTGTTGTCATTTAAAATGAGATACAGCTCTGACAAAATAAGTTTTTCAGGGGGACATGGCCACTTGATTTTAGTCTGAAACAAAAATTTTAAAGAAAACTTTGAAAATAAAAGAAACAGAGGGAGAAAGTGTTCTTCAGTGTTTTCTTGACTTAGGCTAAGTATGACACTATAAAAGGCAGTAAAAATGGTTATTTAAAACAGATGTAATGCAAATGCACTTAAAACTGTGGAAGTCAACGTCTTCATTTCTATGTTGGGCTTGGTCACTCACTTTCTTTCTTTTATAAGAGCAGAATCAGGTAAATGGGTGATTGCTTAAAATTCAAGACAGCATTCAGAAAGTGAAGTGTGGACTGTGGCTCTACCAGTGCCTGCATCACGCACCTTTACAGTAAGTCATCATTCCTGGGCTCTAGGGATGGAGGAAAAGGGAACATCAAAATGACCTCAAGAGAATTAGCAGTGTTTCCTGTTAGGTGTCTTTTTTCTCCTGTATTCTGTCAGTCCTTTCCTCCTGAATAAGCCATGTTTTAACTACCATCAGGAGTGCCTTTTCCCAGCCAGCATGCTTTCAGCCCAGGAGACATACCCAGCACAGCCAGAGACGGGGAATGAGCAAAATGATGGCCTTGCAAACAACCTACAGACATCCTCAAACAGGTGGAAAACCACAGAGGGGAATGTATAGATCCAGCACTGTTTTATTTTGAAACTGAAGTGACTGAAATCTGGCAGACAATCTGAAAACACCCATCAGAAGTCAGCTGGCACCTGGCTGAACAAGCATGTTCAGGTGTGTCGTGTCTCACGGGGCTCTGCAAAGCAGATTGTGGCTGTGCACAGACACTGTTTCACTCCTCATGTTCCAGCAAACTTCATGTCAGGGGCTTAGAGACTAGCAGGAAGATACTTTGCTTTCCTATAACACACCTCCATTTGAGAGACCCTTGCCCACCTCCAGGTGCATTTCAGATGTCGCCTGGGAGCCTGTGGTCGCAAAACATGAGCCTTTGACAGATCGATTAGTTGCTCTGTGGTCCAAACTCAATCCGTCTCTGAGGATACTAGGGACACCCTGCAGGGAAGCTGTGAATGTGGACACATGCCCCACACCCTCACAAAACCCCTTGGAAAGCGGCACCAACCATACGACAGGCCTGCGTAGGTGTACCTTACTCCAAAGACACCCTGCAGATTGCAGCAGTGGCTTCCCAGCTTGGCAAAAAAAAATGCTTGTGGTAGGGGAGAGTTTTTCAAGAGGGAAATTGCAGGTGGGATTGATTTTTAACTCCTTCTCATAACTTTGTACTGCCAAAATGCCAGAGGGGGAGGCAATTTGGCCTTTTCTAT
>VZSF01001220.1:144918-270192 GCA_013398295.1 Chionis minor
TGGCGGAGCCGCCCCGGGTGGCCTCGTCCCCGCGCGGGGCGGTGGCGGCGGCGGCGGCAGCAAATCAGCGGGGCCCGGCCCGCGCATAAGAAGGGCGGGCGGCAGCCGGCGCCTCCCGTCCCTCCCGGCGGTGGCGGCGGCAGGATGCACCATGAGGAGCTGGCGCCCCTGCAGCGGCCCCGCTATGGCTGTGAGTGGGGTCGGGGGGGGAGGGGGGAAGGCTCTTCAAGCCTCTTTCTTCCCTTTTCATTTCTGCTCTTGCCGGTTTTCTCCGTTTGATACCAAAACGGGGAGTTGGGGGAAAAAGAGAGCCGCCCGGCAGGCTGTGTTGCAGCGCTCCGGCTTGTTTTAGGTTTTGCTGGCAGCGAGCTCCGGCTCGCTGGGTTCTGAACAGGTTTTCGTGGGGCTGGGTTTTCTCCCGAAACCTTCTGAATGGATCGCGAGCTGTAATCCCGCGTTGCAACTTGGGAGTTTTATGTTAGCGTTAGAGCTGTGGGTTTCAACTTTATAACCGGGGGTTATAGGAATTGCTTTTGGTTGTAACTTTATAACTTGATATTGTGACTGTAACTTTGGGTTGTAATTTAGTAACCTTTGGATTATCGGGCCAGCATTTTAGATTATATAATTAAAAGCTTGCTTTCTTGTTTTATAACTTTGTACAGAGCTTTGTAACTTTAAATATTAATTGGTGTGAGGTGAGAAGTTGTGCAGGTACCACGCGTCTCTTTTTAGAGGAGGTGTATTTGTTTCCCAAACCTGTATTTCTGAAAAGCCCTGAAGCACCTTCCCTCCTCCTGCTTCAGGGGAGCTCTCAGCATTGGTGTGCCGTCCTGGGATCCTGCACCAGGCTCTGCTTTCTCTCGGTTCCTGTGGGCAGAGCGGTGCAAGCCCCTGGCTTTGCCATCCCTGTTTGAAATGCCTCTGATACTTCAGACACTGAAAAATGTGAACATGCAAGTTGCGTGCAAAGCTCACACCAACCCTAGCATCCTGTGGTGCGATGAGCAACTTCCCAGGTCTTAGCACAGCAGCTTTGTTTAAAACTGGATCCGAAACCTCTTTTTAAAAGAAGCATGAAAACCCTTGACAACGTTAGGGGTCACCTCACTTCTGCACAGAACTTTTCTGGACAGAAAAGTTGCTGCTTGACAGCAAGACCTTCAGCTTGGAGAATTCTATGCCCTCCTGAACATACTCCTCTATTGATGACTGCCAGTTGGGGCACTTGAAGGACCCTGCCTGTAGGCTTCATTTTTCATTTGCACTACCTGATAGGTGGGCAAGAGACTTCTGAAGGTGTGTTCACAGTTGTCAGTACTGATAACATTTTTCAGCTACTAGAGATGTGGGCTGAGTGCCCATGCTAGCGAGTTAGCAAAGGTGAATATTTTGCTTGTGAAGCCAATCTCCCACTTATCTCAGCTTGCTGTGCCATTGCCTGTGTGGTAGGGCAGTGTCTGGGCAGTGTGCTGCCTGGTGCTCCAGCCCCAGGTTGACACGGTCTGCTTGCCTGATGTGCAGAAACTCCTCAATTGCGCATGTTGTGCCCATCAGACCCCCAGCAACAGGGGCTTTCCCTATGTAGATCTGGTCTCGCTGGTATCGGGACACGTGAGTCTGGATATGCAGCACTTCGTAGTCTGCCAGAAAGACCAATATGACCAAAGACGAGGCTTTGACATTAAGCAAAGTCAAAGGCATCCTTTGTGCCTTGCTTCCCGCCTGGGCACTGAGGGTGATTTATGTTATTGCCAGAGCTACTCAGAAAATTTTAAGAATCTCAGGCCTTATTTTCTGTGGGGAGAGAATGATCATGTTAAGGATGCTGAATATAGTATTGAAGATATGGTCTGTCCTCTCAGTATTTATGCTTTGCTATGGTAGTTCAGAACTTTCTGTTGCAGTGATCGGGGAGAAGTCAGTGTTTTGAGTTTTAGCTACTCTCCTGATATTTTGTCTCCTGTCCCAGGAGATAGGAGTGAAAGAGAGCATGCTTCTTGGCTTTCGTGATGCCACCTCCCTTCTCACCAGTACTCCCTACTTGCTCAGGCTCCCATAACTCTTTTGTTGTTCACTGAGTGAGATGTTGTGGCTGCTGTACAACACTGCATCCTCTTTTTTTTAGGATGGATTATTTTGCTGCAAGAACCTTTGATAACATTCCATTCAAGGGACTGGGCAAAGTCTCCTCAAAGTTGCCAGGCTGCTGCCTTTATTTTGAGGAGGAAAAAAAAAAAACCAAAAAGAAAACCCCACAACAAAAAACAAACCGAAAAAACCCCACAACACAGAAGAACTCCATACACCAAATGGACCATACCCTTGTCTGTAGTGCTATCACAAGTATGGGTCCAAGTTTGGGGTTTTAGACTGCTTAGAAAGCCAAATATGCTTTATCAATCCTGTATTTTCCTGCCATTTGGGGAGAAGGAGAGCAACATCATCTTAAAAAGCCAAAAAAAAAAGAAAAGGCTCCCTAACTAGAAAACTTACATTAGCATTACCTGAGCTCTTATGAAGCCCATTATAAAGTGTAGGTTCTGTGGATAACTAAAACTGTGCTTTGAATGACTGGCAAACAGGTCCCTATGTTGTACAGCACATCTATGCTGGATTTCCTAGAAGAGTTAATAAATTGTCCAAGCTAGGCTGTCAAATTGCTAAGACTCCTTGCTTTAGCAACAAGTACTGTTTTAAACATTTAACTTAACTTGGACTTTTGACTTTGGCTTCTGGATCTCAGTAGTGTCTTGCTTTGAAGAACAGCATTTTACTATGATAACAGTCTCCTAAGAAATATATGAACCAGTGTGTGGTTATCAGCAACATTTAATCTTGGTAACTAGAGAGGAAGACATAGGTGAATCTTGGCTGCATTTGGTAGCCTCAAGGACACCACTGGGGAAAAAAAGTGTCCATGGGCAGAAGATCTTGTAGTACAAAGTGAGTAAGTAGGAAGACATACCCTTAACTCAGAAACTAACTTTGCGTTACAAGTTTTGCTGATGTAGAAACTCAAGTGATATGCATCTAGGAAAAAAAAAAAAAATTATAGCTGATCACTTTCATCTTTAACGCTGGGAAATAGCTAAATGAAACAAAACAAGAGAAGGTCTTCCAGGGTGGGTGCTAGTTCAGGATGAACATGGTTCGTGGGAGAAAGAAGAGCTCAGAGCAAAGTCTTTGAGCGTTCTCTTAGCCTGTTGGGGCCAAAGCCTTGTGGCTTTCTGGACCACTTATTGAAAGGTGCCTCCAACTCTGCTTGCTGTCCATAGCTTAGAAATGGCACGGCAGAGATTTCTGTTGGTGCTTCATTGATTCTTTCAAATATTCATGTCCAACACCAACTTGAGTGTGATTATACAAGTACAAGTAAGCAGCTTATATGGCAGAAACCATGTTAACAGGCACACTGCAACTGAATTTACATAGCTGGTTTGCAGTCTGGCTACAGCTGTTGCCTGGTTTGTTTCTCAGTCCCAGCACAATCAGATGCTGAAGTTCATGGTATTGCAGACAACTGGGACTTGTAACACAGCTTGAGGTATGAGCCATTTTTATGGCATAAATGCTTGGTGCTGTTGAAGGTTATGAAGAGAAAAACTATCAATCTTGGATGTGCCTCACAGATTATTTGTGATGTTTTGAACATAGGAAGATAACAAAACAGGCAGTGGTGTATCTTTGAGAATGCCTTTTCCAAAACAGTCTCAAGGCCTTTATAGCTAAGGTCTCCCTGAAATATGTGTGCAGAAATGAGTACTTGAGCTTTGTAAGAAACATTTGAATGGCTTTATCACATTCCTGGAAGTGTGGCGAAGCTACATTGAGTGAGACCATGAGCATCTGGATTTGCAAAGGTTTTCAGTCATTTCCATGTTCAGAGTAGCTGAATTAATGTATGCCCCAGGTCCCTGTATACAGAGTTGGAGAGAAACTAGATGCTTCAGCATCATCAAAGACATCACTTGGAGACAAGCAGCTAAAGAAACCTTCATCTTTCCTGCTGAAGCTGGAAAGCCAGCTTCACTGGACATAGGTGGGCAAATATGGTGGAAACTTGACTTTGGTATCGAGTGATAAGGGCATTGCTTGTGCTTCTGGTCCTGGGTCACAGGACTGCTGCTGCTTGGCACTAGGAGTTGGAACAAATAGGCAGTATGAAGCTTTGTGAGTGAGAAGTGCCCTGCTTGTGGAGACAGACAGCACAAACCTAAAATGAAACACAGCCTATTTCTCTCTATGAAACTGCACCTAGTTTCTTACTTCGGCAGGATGTGAGAGACTGTAAACCAGTGTCTCTTCGAAAAGTGTTTAACTTCAGAAACTATAAATTTGTCTGTATGTCTGTTAAGCGCAGGGAAACAAATGGCTATTTTTCAATTGAAGGGGCGGGGGGGGGGAACATTTTGGTAAAAGTTCCATAGGATTTTTATAAGTGAAAACAGATGGGGCTTTTAAAGCTAAAAAGAAGAAGAAAAAAACCCAAAAACTTAACCATATCCTATGCATATATATTCTTCTGGGTGTATACTTTTTTGTAGTACTTGCGGCTTATGAGAACACTTTTCTTTTTTTTTATCGATGGGTGTAATTTGGCAACAAAATACACTGTTTATCTCTTCCACCCTTTTGTAGGTTGCTAATAATTAAACTGCTGAATGAGAACTTGAAAAGTTTAACTGCTTTGTGTAACCAACTGCACATAATTCACTTGGTAGGAGTGGTTCTCCGTGTGCTTTTTGTACAAAGTGGGCTCATCTCCCCTGAAGTCTTTTGGTAAAGAAAGGGCAGAGCTATGTTACAGCATGCTTAAAGCTACTAGAAAATTGTTGAAACAGGAAATATTAATATTGTGCTGGAAATGGGATTTATAGCACATGTGAATGTGCTAGATCTAGTCCAATACTTGAGGCAGGGAATAGGAAGCATGCAGATTTGCAGCTTGCCTCTGCTGTTAAGTGGTGTTTCAGTTACGTAGTTGTTGATTTGCTTGATATTGTTGCTGATTCAAGCTGGCCATGATTTACTATGCATAACCTTACATGTAAGGTGGAAAAAAAAAATGCGTGGCAGTGATAGGCAGGACTGGTGGGTCATATTTCAGTGGGATGATAAGCAAGTGTGCTCTCCTGTCCTCTGCTCTGTGCAGGAAATTATTAACCTGCTGTGTTTGTTTCACTTGTTCAGGTTGTTTCGGTGGGTTGGTTGGGTTGTGGTTTTTTTTTTTTTTGGAACAAGTATCCTTGAACTGACGCATGTTGTGGAATGAAAGTGTGGGCACTAGACATGGGAGAAGGGATGCCCACCACTTCCTGGGGACCACGATCAAAGCGGGCAGGCAACAGGTCCCCACACCCTGGGGAGGGGAGGCAACCTTGGAGGAGTGCCCTGCTGTGGGTACCTCTTCTCTCAATCCTTTGTGAGCTGGATGGGGACACAAGCTATGTCCTGCCCAGGTCATCCATGGGTCAACACTTCCTGCACCTCAGTGCTTCCATTCACCTTCAGAAAACACCAATGTCCTATTTAGCTTGGTGCCAGCTGGAATTTGAAGAGGGATGTCTGCAGGATGCATACTGCTTTATCTTCACAGCTCGAGGGAGAAGGGGCCTACTGAGCACCTGGCACAGGGGCAGGCTTCTGCTGGTGACCCACACCTTGCCCCTGGCACTCCTCCACTTGTGTTTTGTCAGCTGGTATGGCACCAGCCAAGGGTACCCTGGTCCCTGGTGGTGATGGGCTGGTGGGGCAGGTAGTGCCTGCAGTGTGCCATATGGTGACCAAGAGCCTTGGTAGGGCACTGGGGTGGGCCATGTGGCAGAAGAGGGAGGGGATGGGGCGATGGTTCTCACATGGATGTCTTCGGAACTGACAAAAGGGATGCTTTTGTTTGGGGATCGACTTCTCCACTAACCATGAAGGGAGCTACTGAATCAGATAAATACCTTTTGAAATGCCTGAGCAAATAAACAGCTACTAAGAACCTGTGCTGGTGGCCAAATTCAGTATTAAATTACTATTTTGCTCAAATGAGTATGCACTAGCAAGGAACTCTTACCTGGAGGAATTATGTGAGCTCTTTGTTATCACTTACTCTCCAAGTTAAGAGAGCATCCACGTATAAATCCTTCAGGAGCCAGATTCAAGGAGCACCTTGTAGCTCTGACTCATAGCTGCTGGCAAACCGCTGCCAGCCCCTAAAGACCTTGCTGCCTCAAGGTGTGGTGCCTGCCCTGCCTCACAGTCAGGCTCTAAAGCTGGCAGAAACTGCTGTCCTCATCCCAGGTGCTCTTATTGGCTTGGGTGTATCAGGCTAAGTGGTCTGCGGCTTCAGCTAAAGTGGGCGATGAATGATGTGTTCTCTGCCAGTCTTCCCCTGTGGACTCTGACCTGCTTTTTTTCAAAATGCAGTAAAAGCTCTCATGGCATCTAGAAGGTATTTAAACTCATTCTTACTGGGCTCTAAAATCTGCTGGGAAATATGTAGTCATGCATGCTATCCATCCTCTACTGTGTGTTCCTCCTGAAAATTAAGGGAATCCTCCTGCAGTAGTGCTTGATTTGTAAAGCTACTCAGTACACTGGTTATATTTGCAGAATCAGAGCCTCACAGCCTCTCGGAGAACAGCACCGGGGCAGTTGGAATGGGAAATGCCCAAACTCTGTACAGAAATGTGCTTCATTAAGTCCAACCACTATTTCATGGGTTGTAATGTCAAACTATAGACCAGTAACTGTTTTACTTGTGTTTTGAAAGGGGTGTTTCAAAGGTATTTTGAAGAGTCATAGATGGGTATAGGGAATAGCCATGTCTAATAGTCTCGTTGAAGTGATTAGAAGCAAGGTAAAGTGCTTGAATATTAAACAAGCACACAAGTTTGCTTTGCCAAAAATGTGATCCTGTATCTAGGGTCAGCTTTCACCTCAGAAGCTGTTTTGAACCGGTGTTAATTACGTTGAGATCCTAGCTCCTGCCTTGCTGCAGGCTGTTGCAACTGGTGAGGTTTCAGCAGGCTGAACTTGCTGAGGTGCCTTCAGCTGCTCTGTCAGGCTGCTGTGGACTTCACCTCTTGCCAAGGCTCATATGATAGCACAGAGACCTAATCTTCCAGGAAGCTAATCTCTCTTTGCAGAGCTGATTTGCATTCCTGGATGTGCAGTCACTTCAGGCCTCTGCAGGGGCTGGTGGCAGATCTCACAGCTGTGCCTGCCGTCCTGAGGCGGAGGGGACTTTCTGGCCAGGTGGGACTGTGGCAGCCAGAATTTAAATGTGTTTAAATTGCTCTGGAACCGCACCCTGAAGCTGTGGTTTTGCATGTGCTTTCTGCCAGATCTGTTGGTTGAAGAAGCAACCTTGACTCGTTCCATGGAATTATTTTTGGCTGGATTAGGTCCCTGGTCTGGCTCATAGTACAAACCCACAAGCAGGTCTGCCAACATGATGTAGTAGCTGCGGCAGGAATGAGCACAAGCGGTTGGGTGAATGGCAGGTTGAGTTGATTTAAGTTGTGTTACTGCTGCACATATAGACCTGGAAAGCATGCATGCGGTGGGGCAGCAAAATGTGCAGGCAGCACAGGGGTGTGGACTGGGGCACAAGGGAAGGAGCAGTGTATGTCACCATGGTGGCCCCCTGGGTGCCTCTGCTGCACGCCAGTGCACTGCTGCCTGCCAGCAGGGCTAGAGCTGCTCTCAGCTCTCCTGCTGCCCAGGGAGTTTTGAGTTACATAAATGTTTTTGAGAGAATTTCGTCTCTAGCACTGTAGTTTCATAGAGCTCTAAGGGTCAGTAAAGGCACTGCCATGTTTGCCAGACAGTGCCACAGTAGTAAGAAAACTGAGAAACAGTCTAAATACTAGACTACTTGAATAAAAATATGATTTTTGTACATAAAGATTCAAGATGTTTTTTTCTAACCCTTTCCTGCTAGTGAAATAACTCTTGATTTTTAGGGCCTCAAAACTGTAAGGTTGAGATGTGACTTGTGGTATGTGCTGCTTATTTCTGGGATTTTTAGTTTTTTCAAGTTCAACTGATTTACCCGATCAATAGCTGGCTGGCCCCTTTTTCAGTGCTAAAGAAGTCTTGAATTCCATATGTTCGTAGTATAGTATAGCAGAGCAAATAATACACTGAAATAGCAACATGGATATGTGGTGGTGTAACTGAAAAGAAACATGAAGGAGTCCTGGGGACAGCAGGGGTTATGTTCAGATGAATCTGGGACAAAGCTTTTACCAAGAAAAAATGTTCAGCTGTTTTTACAAAACCAGGAACACAGAAATATGATTTCACTACATCTGAGCTCAGAAGTTGTCAAATGCTGCTTTTCAGACCATGGCAGAGCACAGATATCTTCAGAGATTTAGTGGAGTCTAGGAGATGAGCCAGCTTTGGTTTGGCATTTGAAGTTGCATGGCAGCTGGCCACTGAAGGTGGATGGACAGCTTACCTGCAAAGGTTGGATGTCACTGCCTGTCACTTTGAATTTGCATCACCTCTCACTATGGTAATGATGTTTAACAAAAGAAATCTAACAAATGGGTTAGAATGCTACAGAAAATATATAGCTTTTATCCTGTGTAAAGCGAGGTCCTTGCTTGTGCTCTAATTTCTGTCTTTATACAGTTCACGAGAAGTAAGAGCACGTGGTTTGCTGAAGACTTCACTTACGTGAGTTAATTTAGAACAAAATGAATCAAATTTCTCAGTGTTGTGGGTAGTAACAGGCAAAACAAGGGCTGGTGTTTCCTATGACGCTGAACCATAGCAATAATGGTCAGCAGTTTCCCCTCTTTTTTCTTTTACTTTTTTTTTTTGGCTATGCTTAAACAAAATTAAGCAGCTCCTTAAATGTTTACAGAGGGTTCTGGTTAAAAAACAGAGGTGGATTTCTGTAACATTCATCTGTAGCCTTTTTTTCCTAAAACTTATGGTGGGAGCGTGCTGACTGGTAGGCTGTTTCAGTCTAAGCTGCCAACGCTGCTCATTGACAGGCCTATTTGGACTCCTCAGGAGCCTGAAGGAATGAGCCATCGAGACTTTTGGGCTCCTCTAACAGTAGCAGAATTGGTCTGCACTAGCTTCTTCAGCACATTTGAGATGCAAATTTACACCCAATCAAGTTACTTCAGTTTAATTTCCTCAAGTTATAAAGTATAGACTTTCTTGGAAGTTGACCATTTGCATGAAAACTGTTACCAATTAGGATTGTTGTGATGCTGGGTCTCTACAGAAATAACACCCATGGAGAACAGATATGGCAAAGATGCACCTGGGCAGGATACTGCTGATAGAGTAGCTATTTTTTTCAGACTACTTTGCCCCCTGTAGCAGCTCTAAGTGTCTGATTATAAGGAGGCTGACTGTAGACTGTGAGCTGGAAACCAGGGTAAAGCTTGGAGGAAGAACCATTACAAGTCCTAGCAAAAGTCTTGATTTTTGAAGCAGTGCTTCAGCAAAGGAAATAGAGCAAAAGATAATAAAATTCAGTGCTCAGCCCTCTATAATGTGACAGCCCTTAAGAACGTGAATTCCTTTGTTGGGTAGAAAATTCAAAACTTGCAAACCTGTCATGTAATTTGATGTTAAATTTACGTGTGTTGCTGGTACTATGGTTGCCATAACAGTCATTGAAAGCTAGTTATGCTTCCTTTATTTTAGTGGCCTTGGTATTGCTATTTCAAGCAGAATGCTTCTTTTCAGGTGTTTACGCAATGCTTCTGATATGTTTGTGATATTTTATTCACAATTGATATTTAGCATTGTCACTGCAGTGTTTTCATTAGTGGAAACAGATTCACAGCAGTGAGGCAGCTGTCCTGTGGTCAGTACTTGCTGCATTAATCCAAACCTTACTTTTTTGGAGTGGGCTATGGAGAAGATGCAAGCAAAACTGAGTTCTTCAAGATGAGACTGACAAAGATTTGTGTCAGCTTAGAGGAAATATGAATTTAGTAGAATTAATACAGTTATTCTTAAACTTTTGAATATATGATTTGGGTGAAAACTTATCTTGTGAATGCAGTTGTCAGTGACTAGTTCTGGAAATGGAAGTACACAGTTTATTGATAAACTAGGAGGAACATCTGGGTCACACTGCATCTGACAACTTTGCTGTGATATGTACAGCAGTGGATGTGTTATCATCACTCAAGAACAGTTTTTACTCTCAATATTTAGGTAGTAGATGTACTGAGAGAAGGTTGATGTTCTGTTTTTTTCAAACCATGCTCAAAGGTCTGTAATCAAAGACTTAAATCTCGTGTGCTTTTGTTCTCTCCTATGGTTATAACTCCAGAAGACGTAGGAAGAATTACTTCTTATTACGGGGTGTGTAATAAGAAATAAGGGTTGGAGTGCCAGCTCTAATAACTCTGCAAGCACTTTTTTACCTCCTGTGGAGTGAAGGCAGCCAAGCAAGCTTCAGGTGATAACTGAGGTCACTGCTGACATGTGACTGTCTCTGAACTGGTTACCTGCATGGGTACACTGAATTTGCCTTCTTCCTGCAAGAATGTATCATTTGACCCATGAAGCAGGAAAAAAGAAGGTACATCTCTATCCCCTGTGCCTTTCTGCACCTGTGCGGACCAGTACAGTGGGCAAGGCCAAGAGGTTGTAGGGTGAGATCCTAGCTTGTGAACCTGATCCTGTGCCTCCATCCTCTTTTTTTTTTTTTTTGGTTTCTGCTTGTGCTGAGCCATCTCAGATGCAGAAACAGCTGCTGAGGGCACAATGGTTTTGGGAGTTGTTTTACAAGCAGCTCAGCTGCCATGCCAGGGGAGCTGGGAATGTCAGACAGAGGGGATGGAATCACCATGGTTCTTTTCAGTCTCTGCCTCTGGGTGCCCAGAAGTCCTGCTCATCACCTAAACTTATCATATCTATATGTTGATGTTTTGCATCACATAACGTTTCTTTACATGCCTCTGAATTTTAAGACTTTTTTGTATTAAAATTGTTCAATGTCATTCAATGGATCTGTAGGTGCAAACTAAATTTTCAGATGTATTAATCCCTATTACTTAAGGTTTTTTTCCCCTCATTAAGATTAAAAAAGCCATTGAGCCTGTAAAGCAAAGAATTTGAATTGCAAACTTTAAAGATATTGTTACTGCAATGATTATTATATTGGAACAAAACCTAAGGCAGTTAGAAGGAAATGTGTTCTCCAAGTTTAAGACTGCAAATCTTATGGCATGCAGATTTTTTTATTCAAATGCTTGTGTTTGTATCTTGAAGGAAAAATGTACTGCAACATTTCAGGTGTTTTCTGGAGCTCCTTTCAGAGTACGGACAGAACAAAGCAGATGATCTGTTTGGACTTAGGTGGAAGAAGGAGTCTGCAACAGACTGGCTGGGGGAGGAGTTGAGGATGATGAATTGTCAAAGAATTAAGATCAGAAGTCAGGCCTGAGGATTTCTACACTGCAGTCTTTCTCATGGTGACTTCAAATTTACTCAGTTCTTAAGTAATGCTTTTGTTTAAGGCTTTTCCTAGACAGGTGTTTCAGACCTCCTGAATCTTATTGATTCAGACCATGAGACTCATGTAGCTCTTGTCTGAGTTCTCAGGACACTCAGACAGCTTTGTCCTCAGGTTCTATTTTTTTTTATACTGCAGTGTTCCTACTTGTCATCCTCATTTTTTTGTTCTTTAAACTACATATTACCACATTTCTTTCACCTGGTTATTGTACTGTGGCTTTGATAGGAAGCTTTTTGATGTCAGCCTCCCAGTGATCTGAATATTGAATCCATTTGGCAGATGTTCCCTCACAAACAGAATATTGTGCTGCACTTTTTTTCAGGAGGTGCAAGGGGTTCTTCCCTTCCCCTCTCTTTCCTTGTTGTTTTTGTCTTCCTCCTTTCTCAGTCAAGAGTAGCCTCCAAGTTTACTACAAGTGTATCTATATATCACTGTTCTGGTCTCAGACTGTAATGCAGATGAGCTTTTTGACACTGTCACAATTGAAAAAGAAATGAGACAAGGTTCTGATTTAGCTAAAAATCTTGTGCAGCATTTGCAAGGTGTTACCTTGTTACTGTTTAAATGGCCATCAGTCTTTTGAATTTCTACCAAAGAATAATCACAGTAACTGAAAAACATTGTGTTATGCTCTTCCTTGTGGACTTCAACTAGCTTGTCTTTTGGTGAATCATCAGTAGCTCTTGTCAGACACGCTTAGCTTCTTCAGTCCCTTTGCCACAGTAAGCCTTGTACTTTATTCTGGTCTTGCATATTGGCTAAGGTGTCCCAAAACATTTAATGAGAGTGATCTTAGCTGCTCTTTGCACAGCAGAGCATCTAAACCGGTAGCAGCAGGAGTGTGATAGAGCCGTGGGTCAACATCAGCATGTGCAAACAGATGAGGGGCAGACAAATCTGACTTTCAGTTTCCTGCCACCACTGTGGAGAGTTCAGTATGTGCCCTGCCCTTCCTCCAGATAGTCTCCAGCCCTTCTTTCCTGTTCTTCTGCTCTGCTTCTGCAGTGGCTTTCTGCCCTGTACTTGATCCACAACTGTTTACAGGTGGGGTTGTGGCCACAGGCGTCAGCGGTGGTGTGACTGCCTACAATGAAATTTGCCATTGGTGTTCAGCAGAAGGTTGCACGCACGACTCCTTTTGCTGTTAACCTGTTGTGCCTCTGCTTCTACCTCCTTAGGGTGGAATGACTGCATTCATAGAGATGAATGTCTTTCATTCCACCTTTCTTCATAGGAATGAATGCATATATAGGGATGAATGTCTCTCAGGTGAGCTTTTCACCCTTTTGGGATAATCTGTAAAGTATTTTACCAACCACAAGTCTCTCTTCCTTTTATGTAGGTATGTGTATGCATTTGACTTATTTTCATACCTGTGATTCTTTTCAGAGAAAAAAGGGAATATAAACTTTCTAATGCTAGAAATAAATTTGATGACATTTGTAGGCAAGAGACTTAACATTTTTCTTCTGACTAAACCCAGCTACAGGGTTGATACTGAGACATAGTGTAGACATAACATTTTTCTGTGACTTTCATAGTTGAGTAGTATTTTTCATTAGCCTGGCAATATTAAGCTGTCCTTTTCATTATTTCTTTTACATTCTGCTTGTGTTAAGTTGAACTGAGGTCACAGTAGGTAAAATGTAAGGAAATGGAATCCATATGGTAAAAATTTTGGCTCTTTTATTGAAGCCTGTTGATGTATATTGCTAATAAAAAGCCTACAGGTTAAAGTAATTCCAGTGAAATGAACAGAGCAAATCGTAAATGTGTGAAAATACACGGAATTCAAATCACAAGTTCTTTAAGAACGCAATGAACGAATAAAGCTGACAGAGGAACCTTTCATGCTTTACTACTTGTTTCCTCATGAATTAACCTCTGGAGAAGGAAAGCCTGTTGGAAATTCCTGCTGGAATGTGCAATATTATTTTGAATGCCTCGAGCCTGCAGTGATGTGCTAATCTGACCAACCAGCCTTTTCAAAAAATTGCTTTTTTTAAAGACTACATGAAAAATGTCATTCTTGCTGTAAGCATGTGGAAACTAAGCAAACCTTCCAACCGGACTGACTACTTACCAGTGTAGCCTTTTCCAAGTGGCCCTCAAGCTTGGCTGTGTTAATGGCTTTTGGACTAGGAAAGTAGAGATAAGATGGCCCGTAAGGGAAAGTAGTAACTTGTAACTGATGTTCACTGCTTATTCAAGATCCATCAGTCTGAGTGCTTCCTTAGGTTTGTGACATTTTCAAGGTCAACTGGGTAGCTCATAGAAAGGAGCTAGAATTTTAAAGGTGTTCTTTGAGAATTTGAATCTTGGGGAAACCTGTCGTGCCTTGAGGTGACCACCTAGCAAAGCATGGAAAGATGAACAGTTACAATTTTATTAAGGCGTTACATGAAATATTGCTGGAAACAGTGAGACTGGCAGTTATATGTAGGTGGAAATGCTTGGGCAATAGGCTGATAAATTGCATTTCATGTTTGTAATTAGAGATGGCAACTCTTAAAGCTAACTGAAATTGTTTGGAGTTGGATTTTCATATACTTCCTTCAGCTCCATTACTCTGTCTCCTTATTATTCCAATAATACAGAACAATTATACTGAAGTTAAAACAAAATCAAACATGTTCGAGTTTTTTTCTGAACAAGGCTAAAGGACTCTACTAGAAAAGAGACGGCCATGCTGTGGTATCATTATACAACAAGATAGTGTCAGAACTACCTAATGTTTTTTCATGTATTGCATCTGTTAAAGTCTCACTTGATGGTGCTGTAGAAAGCCTGAGGTTTAAAAACAAAGGATGTGTATACCCATAAGCAGAAAAATTAATATTAAATGTTCTGTTAGCACATGTGGTTACTTGCTGAATGCCGAGGCCATCTGGTGCCTGCGTGGTTAAATGAGACTTTTTCTAAATTTTAACAGAATTCAAGTATCTTAACCCATGTCTGAGGAATCCTATAGACTTCTGCCAGTGTTGCCACTTGTCAGACTGAAATCAAACAGTTTTGACGCTTGGCTTCAGGAGCATGGTCTGTGGTTGCTGTTGCATCACCATCCCCTTATTACAATAGTCCTGAGCTTCATGTATTGTAGTAGTACTCTGTCTCTGTAAATGGATGTTGTTGGGCTTGTGGTAGAAGACACATAAGACTGAAATAAAACCTTTTTCAAGGAAATGGAGGGAAGAGGACTTGGGAGAGTCAGTGCACAGAAATAAGGCTCTCAAAAAGCTCAAGGGAGAGACTGGTTTAGCAAACATTTTTAATTGCACATTAGTATGTCTTCTTACTGTACTTCTGTTGTCAACACTCCCATGCTAATGGTGTTTGTTTGTTTTCCCTGTTTGGGCAGTGCCTAGCAGTGAGATCTGGCCCCGTAGATCCTGTGTGATCCTTTTGAGAGTGGATAATGTCTGTCTGCTGGCCAGAAGATGTGTGTGTATTTCTGTATGACAATCTGAGTGTGCATGTTTTGGACAATGTAATAACTAGAGTAGGAGAGACATAGCCATTTGTAAGGGAGAGGAAGAATAGTTGAATGTTGTGAAGATTTGAAAACTGCCATACTGAAGGTCCTCATAATTTAATCAAGTGTATTAGGCTACTAAGTATATCTGCCCTCCAAGTTCACACCTGTGGTAGACTTTTGAGTGCTTGCAGTGTCTGCCTTTGTCCAGGGCCATTTCTTGGAGCTTATGTTGAAGGAATGAACAGAGCTCCCTTAACTGGAGCTGTAGAAAAAGGTTCAGGCCACGTAGTTTTATTGCTGTGGGACATGTGCTGGCTGCTTGTGACTCTGCTTTTTGACAGAGGAAGTCTACAGAAAGTTGTTTTGATCAAAGCTTAAAATTTTTCATCTAAAGATAAATATCTTCCAGCATAAAAATAGACCTGTATGTACTAAATACATTAATAACAGAACACCTATAATACTTGTTTGGTGGTATAAAATAATTTTTTCTTAGTAGTCTATTGAATGATCTCTGTTCACATAGTTAGAACTGCCATATTTTCTTCTGCATATGAAATAAACTAGCATTAGGTACCTGTGAGCTGATATTGGGAGTGAAGGTTTGGGAGGGAACTTCTGCCTCTGTAACTTTTAGCAGTGTTTTTCTGATACTTGTATGTGTAATCCTGTCCATGTAGCTTTTCTGACTGCCCAGCAGTGCCATAAGCTCTTGCCCCACTGCAGTCAGAGCAGTTCAGGGAGCAGCAAGCCTGGCTTAGAGCATCACCAGCTCAGACCTTCTCCAGTTATGGGGGTTGGTTGGTGCTGCATTGGTGCAGTTAGCAGCAGCTGAATTGCCAACCTAGGAGTGACTGCAGAGCTGAAGTGCCCTGGGCAGGCACTCCTGGAGTGCTGAGTACCTGGAAGTACAAACTTTACTAGGAATAAAATATGGCACTGAATTTATCGGTCTCTTTCACACTAGGACAAAATAGTTATATGTTCTCATATAACCTAATGTTTTAACTCACATTGACCATCTAAAATGCAACTAGCTTTTTTTTGAAACTGCAGCACTGAAATGCAATGGCAAATGCTTCGTGTTCACAGCTGGTCCTCATGGTACACACAGACATAAATGAGATGCTGCCTAGAACCTGTTATACTAGGTTCAGCTCTACACAGGGGCTGGATGTGGCCAGCAAACTGTCAGCCATGAGTTTTTGTGCAAAAGGCACTTGGCTTTTATGTTTTCCTCTATTACAGCATGGCTCTGTTAAACACTTCTCAGTGTGATAGTACTGGGGATGTGGGGATGGGCTGAGGTGGAGGAGGCAGGAGGGTGGGGGGGGGATACACAGAATTTGCAGAATTTCTCACCAGTAGTCTGGAGCACTGCCCTTGCCTTGCCTGCTGCATGGCCAGGATGGCACATAGCTGGGTTTGCCAAATGTGGTTTAGCTAATGTTTAATTCAAATACTGTGTTGAAAAACTTCTATTCCAACATTTTATAGTATTCATTCATGTATCTCTTTTCTTCTCCCTCAATCCTGACTTTACCAATTCTTTTCTGTCACTGTAAGAGGATTTTGTTCTTTCTGTGCTCTGTTACGTTCTCTGTATTGAGCTTCCCTGTTATGGTGCCAAAAGAGCCACCCTCCTCCTTGCTCACGTCTCGCTTTCCATGGGAAAAAGTCTCTGGTGGCAGGAAATTGAGGGGGATTGGCCCTGGGAAATAAAAGCCTCTTTTCCTTTCTTTGCTGTATTCAGTATAGGAAGTCTTTTGGTATGTCTGTGGCAAATGTCTTATTAAAGGGCTTGACTGCTAGAAGCAGTCACGTGCTGTTCTTGAGCTATTGCAGATAGTCATATGTCTGAGTGCAAGTGAATGAAAAGGAGTGCTTAAATGCTGCTATAGGTTTTGCAGGTTTCATTCCCAGCCTCTTTTTTTTTTTTTAAGATAACAACAACTGTCTATTTGGGGAATTTTTATCATTGAATAAGTTAGAATTATGCCTTGTAAAATATTCCATAGTTTTGCATTCAGGAATTAAAACAAACATTAATTTTCCTTGCAGCTTCTTTGGTTACATATTATTGTAGAAGTTATGTATAGTTCCATTTAAAAATACTCGTGGGCTCATTTGAAAACCATTGCAAACTAGACCTGTAAAACACTTCTTATTTAATGTAATCTCAAGTATAAACATACTAATGGGACAGACCTGGTCAGCTCAGTGTTGATATGTATTATCTCTGTGACCCTGGGACCTCCAAAATCCTTGCCATGGTTGTGATAAGAGGGTTAACTCTGAACCCGGGCAACATTTACACAGCCAGCACTTGTTCTTAAAATTCTTGTTTAAATAGAATATATCTTATGTGAACCTGAAGTTCTGAATCTCTTTCCAGACACTGGAAGATTAGTAAGGTCATGGCACCAGTGGCTTTTGCACACCTGGGCTGATTACTAATTTCAGTAATTAGATTGCAGCTTCAGAAATGGTGGCCTTGTTTCTGAAAATATACTTAAATCCAGAAGACTGACGTGCTTTTATGTTGTCTACTGATGTTGAGTAAGACTCTGTAAAGGCTGCTTGTGCCATGCTGATTGTAGGTGCATGGAGTGCCTTGGGTTGCGTTGGTAGCCCTGTGGTCAGCTGCTGACAGAGGTCCAAGTATTTGTCAACAACTGGAGTGGCTGTCTTGGATCACGGAGCATCAGAAGGTTTTTGCAATCCATAACCAAACCCCAAACATCCACTAGTCCTAGCTACTGACTTGCCTGTTCTTCTACTTCTGTGATGGTGGTACGCAGGACAGGTATTTCAAAGATGAGGGTGAATGTAAATGTGATATGTCAGCTGATGGAAGATGCTCAAGTCTCTCAATTTATGAACACTCCTTGGTAAACACACTTATTTTTGTGAGAAATATGTGGAGTGAGAAGACTTAAGAAGTTACTAGTAGAATGCGACTTTGTTTCCACTGAATCAATTGTGGGAAGAAATTCCTTTGACAATTGTTGCATCATACTCAGTGCCAGAGTAAATCTTGTGTTTGTTCAGAATTAGGTGTGGCAACTTGAGCTTTAGCACTGCTTACTGCTCCATGCAGTGTTTCCTACACACTCTTCCTTTAGTGTTTTTCCATGAAGGAATATCTATAATGTGGAAACTTGGTGTCTTAACACACATGTTGACTCTTGGCTAACAGGGTGGCAACATCTAAAATGAGTTGGAATGGAGAGCTTTTAGGCTAGCTACAATGGCATTTTAATTAGTTCTTGTCAATAGTCCATATATACTGTTAACATTCTGTCTTTGAGGGATTATTTGATATTTTGCCTCTTAATTCTAAATCAAAAGTCACTAAATTGAATTAAATTATCAGATAGTATTTTAGATGCCTTTTTACTCCCTGCATAGTTTCTGTGTAGTGTGCATGTGCCTTGTTCTGTGGCATTTAGATCTTTTCAGCTGCAACATTTTGTGTGTACCTGAATGCTGCTGGGCTCTAGTAAGGAGGGTCTGAAGTGGGCTGGAGGTCTTTAGGTGAGGTCCAACACTGCCTACTCTACCTTGTAACATCCTTTATCACAGCAGTCTCTTCCCTCACAAGTTGAGCCCTATTGAGAAGTTATTGATAGAGCAGAGATGTGTATGTTCTTTCTTCAATCTCTCAGTCTGACTAACATTTCCCTGGTTAGGTAGAAAGACTGAGCTTTCTGTCTTCAAACCCAACTCATTTATGTGTTGAACTTGGTGTAGCTGGATTGATGGATGCACTCATAGGGTGTTTGTCTGAAGCGTGGGAAGCTATATGCAGTGCTCTAGACAAAGACTGAAGCCTTTGCCAAAATATATTGCAGTAGACTAGACTTTAAGGACCCAAGTGTTCAAAGTAGCTTCCTCTACAGCTCAGTCCTGGGGCCACCTCTATCCTGCAGGTTGTCATTGCTTCTAAAAATGTCTGTAACTGCTTATTTGATATGATAGCACTGTCACTTTGAAGCCAGTACGTGCTGGAGGGGGAAAGCATGTAATCAGTCTTATCGGAAGCCGGTGATGCAAGAGAATCCTCCCAGCATAAGCACAGTAGGTGTTGGCACTCCCTGTGCTCTGCCGTTCTGGTGCTCAGATACTCAGCCCAGAAACAGCCACTTTGGTCATGGCAGGAAAGAATCCTAAACTTCCTACTTGTGAGCTGCTGATATAGTATCTCTTCTAGAAAAGCTCTGGATTTTCCACTTTTCAGTGTCTACAAGTTACTTCTTGCCTTGTGCCCTTTTCCCTCATTATTGAAGGGTTTCCTAAGCAAAACAACTATTACAGTTCCACGATATCTGTCAGTGCCTTCATCTACCCTCTGAATCTATCTTTGCAAATAATGTTAATGAGGCATTTGAGGCTAGCCAGAGCCGCTTGATCTGTGATGTCCCTATTGAGCATGGGAGGGACCTGTGGATGTGTAGATCCAGGACTAGATTGTGAAGCATTAGTTAGTCAGGTAAATTCCTAGACTGATACTTATCAAAAGGGTTGTGTTGGTTATCTTACTCGCACTTTCAGATAAGCTGCCTTTTTTTGCTGCTTTGCTTATGGCTGTGGTGAGTGGTGTTTGAATGGCAGGAGTAAATGTCTGTTTAATGATCTAAGAGGAGAAGGGCATGAGAGCTGTGTCGTGGGAGATGAAGGCTTGGTCCAGTATTGGTTGTCCAATCCTGACACAGAGCCACAGCCCAGTAGAATGGTCAGCTGCGTTCCTGTGGTGGCACTTGTCTTCATCTGCGAGGGCCCTCAGAGCTGAGGGAGTGACATGATGTTTGAAGAGTGGTCTTAGAGCTCAATGTCACAAGTAATAAAGCAATACATTAAATTCCAGCATGGTGGTTCATCAATACTTCTCCCTCACTCTGGGGAGCCAGGCCCCCTCTGCAGCAGAGGAACTTTGTCAGGGAGTGGGAGCAGCCTGTCCTGGGCACGCTGATGATGGCATGGGTAAGGGCAGCAGCAGAGCAGCCCCCATGTCTAGTTTGCCATTCTGAGTGTTTTACCATCTGCACTTCATATTTGGCTGCAAATTAATGTTTTTGTTCATAGCAAGTGATGGCCTGATTAGAGTATCTGAGAGCTCATTTTAGGGTGAGTCACACTCATTGGAGCTACCAGACTTAAAAGGACTCGGAGCAAGACATGTATTTGTTTTATCAGTGTATGAAACTTCTGGGTAATTAGGAAGAGCCATCTTAAAAGTAAAGGAAGATGAGAGATATCAATGCTTGTGGTGATTAAAACTGAAACTACAGAGCTTAAAGCAGCTATATGATATGTTAATAAATGTGTAGTAGCATCAGCCCAGAATGTGGGTGAGTAGTGCCACTTCTTTCGTGCTGTCAGTAAATGCATGTGGGATCATCTGTGTTGTGTGTGGTGGGTTTTTTTTGAAGTACAACCTTCAATGTATGCATGCACTTGTAAAGACCAGATTCTTGTTTTATTATGTAGCTTTTTGCTTGAGTTGCCCATGTCAGCTGCTAGAAGGTGTTTACCCACTACATGAGGCAGCTGTATCGGGGAAATGCTGAGAACATGCTCATGGCATGGGCAATCTGTGTGGCAGTTGAACTAAAAAAGCACTTCACAGTGCATCTGAGGAGGAGAGGGAGTGGTTTTTTTGTTTTAACAAGGATGCATCTTGATGTTCTCAGCTAACCGGCTCGTGGGCTGCCACAGAAAGTGGCTGGCCCAGCCCTGCATTTCCGTCCCCTCCCTTGTGCCTTCAGCAGCATGCCTGCAGGTGCACAGCAGCTCAGATCAGGACCTGGTCTTCCTAGAAGTGTGTTTCTTTGTAGCCGTCTCTCTTTGGTGGGGGCTGCTCCTTGTTCTGATTCACTGAGGCAGCCACAGGATGGCTGGCTCTGACACAAGAGGTGATGGGAGTAGGGAGGGCAAGGACAATCCTTTTGGCAGCTGCTAGCACAAATAGGGTGTCATTTTGGTAACTGGCTTATGCTGAAGGCTGTTTCCAAAAGCCTCACATACTGTGACTGAAACTCATCTAGAAGTCTGTATGGTCCTTTAGATTCATTGCTGGAAACATTTGGAAGAATTGTAGATTTTCTCACAGAAGCCCTCTGTACCCTACAAAGAGCGGGATACCAGTCGTGGGGTAGTAGTTGTTAATAATCGAGGTCATTGGCAGCTGGAGATGTGCATGGAGTCATCCTTAACAGGCTGGGAGAGTGCTTCTATGGGACATGATGTGGTTGCAGCTGTAAGTAGGGTGTGAATACCACAGCTTATTCATTTGATTACAGCCCTTTTTAGCCCCATCAGTGGGACGCAGCTCAGTCTGTTGCAGTCTCACAGATTGCTGAAGCTGCTGCTGATTCCCAAGTTGTCTTTGAGACGTGTTTGCAGTGCATTGTTGTCTTCTCTACTGCTCAGTCTCTGCTTAGCACAGGGCTGCTCCATCTGCTGCTAGCTTTGAGCTTCTACGTGGGAGTCCTCAGACTCCTCTAAGAATGTGTAAGCTGAAACTCTACTGGGTCCCAGCCTCAGCCCCATGTGTTGGAGTGCTCCATCCTGCCCCCAAACCTGTCGATGGACAAAGAGTAATACATGCTCAGTTTTGAGCAAGTGAAACTTTAGGAATTCATCATACCGAGTATCTTCTAGGTGATCTAAATATTTGTGCACCATGCCATTAAAAGCCTCTTTTTTAGGAGGAGGTATGACTATTTCAATTTCTCTTCTGCAGTGATTTGCCTAGGTTCTTAGTAAAACTTCTCTAAGAATCACCCCTGACTCATGTGTAACTTGATATGTGTTTCTGTTTGCAGCTATTGTGGATGATGAAAGGCTTTCAGCGGAGGAAATGGATGAGAGGAGGCGTCAGAACATTGCTTATGAGTATCTCTGCCACTTAGAAGAAGCAAAAAGGTAAGTAAATGAAAGCACAGTTATACCTGGCCCTCAGACAGAAGTTCAGGCCTGTTGTGTTCTTGAGCATTGTGAGTTCTAATTCGACTTACTGAATTACTTGGATTAATTTAATGTTGGAGTTTTATTGCATTTGGTATGAGAAACTAATGTCCAATGTGAAAAGTTTAATTCAAAGAAGGGTTTAGAGATAATCAAGACAATCTTCTCAGAGCTGCTGTGGTGACCATCTTCAGTGAAAGTAGAGGCTGAGTGCTAAAAACCTGAGGCTGTGGTTTTGTAAGAAGCTGAGTCAGGCCTATGTAACTAACTGGGGAAAATCTTTTGTTCCTGGCTGTGTGGTTGTGCTCCCTCCTTAGTGCTTGTGGAGTGACTCAGATTGCTAAGAAGGCAGATCTGGGCTCTTACTGGGTTAATGATCCATATCACCTCGGTGTTTGAATGGTAAGTGTAGGCAGGACAATAAGATAACCTGGACTCTGCTCTTTCTCTAGTTCCTTTAACCCACTGGTCAGGAGTACTCATCTATTGAAGCGGCAGCCTGTGACAAAGCATTGGAAATGCACAGGCATTTTTATAACCTTTGTGCAAATGTACTGTCCTATGTACACTTCATTCTCAAAACAAATATTCAACAATATTTTCATAATTATTGAGCAAAGAAACAAGGTGTAATATCCTTGCACTTTTGGAGTAGCTTGAAGTGCTGCTATTATTGTATATAAAAGCATATTTTACATTCAGTCTGATCAGAAACTGGCAAAGATGCCTGTTGTACTCAATTTCCTGCCCTGGGCACCACAGATAAGTGTCTTGCTCCTGTTCTGTGTTTGTTTATGATGGTGTTTTCAGTCCTAAACTTTAGTTGGATGACTTTTCTAGGAATTTTTGTAGAGACAAGAAAACTCTGATTAGTAGTGCAAGCTGGGAAACGTCAGTACAATGGCAAACCATAGGGTCTTTAGAATGCAGCAACCGAGTGTACTTCAGTCAGGAATCAACTGTAGAACAGCGCCCTTGTCTTTATTTCCACGTCATGTCCCTTGCCATCACTGTGTAACTCATGGTTACCTACTTTGCAACTGGGGGCAGCTAGCTGCCAATGATCTTGTCCTAGGGGTGGTGGTGTAAAAAAAAAAAAAAAACAAAACAAACCCCAAACCAAAACCCAGCCATTTTTACTTCCTGTTCACTATGCTGTCCCATTTGCTGTAGCAAACATTGCCTCCTTTGCTCTTTCTTCCTCTTTCCACTGCAGAGTGATTTCCCCATTCACATATTTAAGATGGCAAGTACCTTACTGCTGCCAGAGAGGCATGTCCTGCTCCACACACTCCTGTTGCCTCCATTGTGCAGTTGCAAGAAATTGCCCTTGGTCAGCTGAGTCAGCTGGATATGCTGGCAGAAAACTCATTGCTTTTTTGCTGAATTAGTTTTCTAGTGGTTTAGTGAGCTGACTAGTCTGACCAAGGGGTCAGAGGAGAATCAGTGCTGACAAGAGGAAGGGAATGGAGTGCAGCCACATATCAGAGAGGGGAGGGAGCAAGTCTTCACCTCTCTTGCTGAGAGGTTAGTTCAGCTCCACCATCTCAGGAAACCTCAGTGAGTCAGGCTTCGATTTTACTCAGGGTTCCTCCTTGGTTTGCAACTCGCCTACCTGATGGGTCCTGGCAAGATAGTAATAGTAGTTAGTCTCCAAATCCACCCTTTTCCATTACTGTTATTACTAATCTATCTTCCTGGATTTTCACCCTCCCTCCTTCCCAGGACTACTTGTCACTAGTCCTCTAGTTCATTTGAAGCACCTCCCTTGATATTTCACAGGGAAATGTGAAGTTATTTTTACAATTAATGACTTAAATTGACATCTGCTATGAATAACCCTCTCCTTTTTTTGTATTTTCATATGGGTTCATGCCAACAGCAGTTTTCTAGAAGAAGCATTCCTTTAGCTCTGCCAGTAGGTAATGGGACTTTGCAGCCAAAACAGTCACTCACAGGGCTGTTAGGTACCTGGAAGCATTTCTGGATCTCAATTTGGGAAATGGGCATTTACTGATAATGTTCATGGCCAATGCCTGCCATTGCATGAGGTGGGGATGAGTGCTGTGGTGCAAGGGGCCTTCTGCTTCCCCATCAAAGGGTTGAGTTGTCATGGGTGGAGCTGATCAAGCAGCCTGATGCTGCTGAATGTCCTTCTGCACCTCAGCACACCAGCCCCAGTGCTTGTTAGGAAAGGAGAGGGTGGTGATTCTGGAGACACTCTTAAGTGGATAGAGCTGCTGTGCAGGGAAAAGAGGGTGAGGGGAACTTCTCCCTTTACAGGAAACTGTTAGGATAATTCAGTTGCATAATGAGACTTTGCCCCAAGATGGACTCTTACTAATATGAAAACAACCCAGCAATGGACACATACAAAAAACTTGCAGAAACAAGCCAAAATGCCCATGTCTCCTAGCTATTTAGCCCCTAGCACTGCTTCCACAGGAGGTGAGTGATGCTGTCTGGGGGGGCTGGGCCAGCACCAGGGACAGGCTGGGGTGGCAAAGCTGTGTGACTGTTCTCCCCAGCTCTCATCTGGTGAGAGAGCAGCATAAGAAAATGCTGTATCTCTTCTCACTGCACGCTTATCTCTCTGTACTTGATTAGGGGTGAAACATGTCGGCGCGCAATCTCTGTTTTGTACTGCTATGGTTATAACGTTTTCTTTGTCAGAACAGAGGCTGAACAAAACTGGGGACTCTGGAAAGAGAGCAGCCTCAGAAGGAGCAACAAGGTCATAACTCAAGCTGAGACAAAATGAGACCAGCGCAAGCTTGAGAGGCTTGTGTGTAGGGTGCAGGCTGCCCTGGCAGCACATAGTGGGTCCTGCCCTTCAGCCATGCTGGTTGTGCAGTTTTGCAGGAGGCACCAGCTGGTGGATCGGATTTTGCTGCTGTTGCATGGAGGGGTCCCAGGTGGGTGCTCAGCCCTGCTCCCCAGCACTGCAGCAGCCAGGCCGGGATACACAGGGCCCCCTCCCCGGCTGTGTGTTTCTGGTAGTGGGGCTGGGTTGGAGCAGACAGGATAGTGCCCTTGGCCCCAGGTGCAGCAGCTGGTTGTGAAACTGCCCTGAGCGGTGGCCACTGCATGCTTGCTCCCAGTGCTGCCCTCCTGGGTGAAATGTAGGGGTGAGAACTGCCTCTCGGACACATTCTATTTCTATTTACAGTTGCAAGCTGGTCTTGCTTCTACAAAGCCTGAATGCATGGAGAGGATTTTTTTTTTAGTATTCAGGACACTGTGGATAGCAATGACAATAAATAAACTGAAATGGGTAAAGTAAGGTACGTTTTTCTGTTTAGTTGGCAGCTGCTGAAGTCACAGCAAATACTGTTTCAGCTAATCAGCAGTGTGCAAACACAATGTTTTTTGGCCCATATTGAAGAGTAATAAATACTGAAATAAGCAATAAATAGCAGAAGTTTGGGGGAGAGTGTGGCTGGGACACTACTATGGCAGGCATTACCTTTTTTTCTCACTGTATTTATAACAAAAATATTATTGTATAGCAGCTCTGCATTTTGAAATGCCAGAGTTAATTAAAAGGGTGAAGAATGTGTACTTCCAGCTGCTTTTCAGACCACTGTTTGCACGCTTACTTCCTGTACCCCAGCTTTAATAAAAACTTTCCAAGTTTAACATGAAAAAAGAATCCTGTTGCTGGTAACTGATGCTCCTGCAAACACCTTCTGTTCTAGGCACAGTATCTGTTGTATGTATACAGCATAGGAAATCGGTTTTTAAACACAACGAGCAGGCTTGTAATATCTGCAGAGGTCAGCAATGATTGAATAGGGTGTTATATTTGATATTGGAGAAAAAAACCTTTTGTTCGGCTAGATTTCTAGCCCTCTTCTCCCCAAAATCACAAATCTGATAAATCGAGCTTTTGGTTGCCTCCGTATGTTATTTGATTTGTTATTTTTGTCTTTAAGGAAAGTTAATTGCATATTAAAGAAAAAGTAGAGAAAAATGTATAGTATCCAGTATCCTTGAACTCCTGAGAAGAATAAAATTGAGAATGAGAAATTAGGAGTAGGGATTTTCTCACTTCAAGCAATGTAGCCGTGGGTGTCTCTAATAGAAGCTTGCCAGACATTACACCAATAAACTTCCAGTATCACTTGGGAAATTCTTCTGTTAAATAACAAAGGCTTAAAGTGGGTATGAACAGCTGTGTCACAAACCCTAATGTCTCACTGGATTATGTTAATTTTAATATATAAAATTTTCCACAACATCCTCCCTTTCAAAGATTATCTTTCAGTACCCAGAACATCAGATTCTGTCTTGAGTTTAGCTTTTGCTGTAGCTTGTTTCTTTGCAGATGTGTAATTACCATGCTGTAAATGATAATACAGATTTGAGGGGATTTAAACCATGATTGAAGCTTTGGCGCATAATGCAAATCAAGTTCACAATAAATATGTTGTGGTTGGCTAGGGTTATAATCATCCATAATTAAAAGGACACTATTTTTCTTGGCTTCTTGGAAATTACACCTTCTATGTTAAGCTTGAATTTGCACCATGGGAGGCCTCATTTTGCTAGCCTTGTCTCTCTGTGCATGAAACGAATGCACTTCATTTCACAGAGTATACAGTTTGGTTTCATGACCAGAACTGCCAGCATTTGTCTTACTGCTTTTTGCTTTTCTTACTCAGCCATTCAGTAGGACAGGAAACTCGTGAAACACTGAAGCTTTAGCTTTGGTGTTAGGACAATGAAGACACCATGAAGGAAAACTATCCAGGAATTGTTTTTGAGAAGTAATTTTTTATTTTGAAAATGTAAAACCTCATTCTTTCACAATTTCTTTACAATAGACAATCAAATAATCCATTTTAGATTCCAAAACCTGCCTGCTTCATTGTATTGATTTTTATCATATTGATTTCCAATGGCTAGTTGTGGTATCAGTCACTCATGAGATCACAGTTGGCAGCTGCTGCATAAAAATGTATATGCAGTTTAAAACTCTTAAAAGGTCAAACCCTGAAGTGCTTAATTGGCTTCAGTTAACGCTAACAGTTTTCCAGTACCGTAGCATCATAGAAAGTTTGAGTTTCTTTAGTTGTCAGGACTGGGACCATGGAGGGTTGATTTGGAGCCCACCCCATTCTAAGGCAGGTACTGGGGTCCTATGAACACTTGGTGTAATACAAGTGAATTCTTCCATATTTCATGCTGATGTTTCTCTGAGCAAATTGTGGCAACTGTGCAGCCCTGGCAGCTCATGAACGAATTAATGCTACTCAGATGTCCTATTTTAAGTCCATTTCTTTCAGATTATGGGAAACAGTTAAAGCTTTGTGCTTAGACGTAAATGCACAAAATTGTAATATAGCTGTACAACTAGCTGACTACAAACAGAAAATGTTAAGATACTCCTTCGTAGCCTGTTTTGTATGGGTCCGTCAAAAAAATCATTCTTCTGGTAGTGGTAGTCTACTGAAGTGTTGTAGATTATAAACTTTGCTCATCTCCCCCCTCTGTCTGCCTTAAGCCTAATGAAGCACCAATGAATGTGGCTGGCAGCAGCTCTGTAGAAGCTGAATGTTTAAAATCAGGGTGCTTCATGAAATTAAATTCTTGGAATAATCCTACTTAGCCAGGAAATACCCATCCGTGAAGTAGCTCAGTGCTCACAGAAGTACTGATCAGTAAGTACACTTGCTGTTTCACATCTTGATCCTCAAATGTACTCACCTAGCAGACAGACTGCCAGCTATTGAATTAAACAGGTTTTTTGTTCCAGATAGTTATACAATTGTGCAGATATGCCAGAGTTTTCATATGCAAGTGTCAGTGATATCAATCAATCCAATAATTGCTTGGATAGTGATATTTGCATATGAAAAGTCTTGCTAGTAAGATGTGAAGGAGAGAGAAACCTTTGTGCTAGTTTCTGCACAGGATGCATTGACCTGCTCACTGGGATGTTGAGGTAATTTGTGCACATGCTATGGGTCATTGCTCAGTGTGTATAGTTGCAGAATAATGCTCCTGAGTAATGATGGATGTGACCTTTGTTTTTTGGAGACTAAACCATATGGCACTTATCCCATAGCATGCACTGATGCTAACAGTACAGCCACTTTGGAGCCTGTTCTCTTTCCCAAAGTTTTCCACTCTTCCTTTAGGCACCACACTCTTGTGAAAGGAATTGTGATTTATTTTATTTTTTTCAATAGAAAAGCGACAAATTTGAGGCTAGTTGATGCTTTGATGCCCTCATATTGGTCTAGTTTGTATGTTCAGCTTCACCAAGAGAGAACACAGAATTTTCATTTCCCCTTTGCAATTTGGATTATCTGTGGTGCAACTCAAAAGCCTATTTGACTTTATACTCCATCCATAAGACCAACCGATTGTTAGATCAAACTGATAGCTTCATTCTGCACCATGAGTAGCTCCTAGTTATATTAAGTGTAAACTGTGGTCTCACTAAAGGTATCAGTAGTGACTGAGTTGTTATGGTACAGTAGGGAGCACACCAAGGAGTAGAGAAGCAGGCTGCCAGAGATTCTTGCGCATCACCAACTGAAAATTAAACGTCTGGAAAGATGGTAAAGAAAAGCTTGAGACTGATGTGCAGGGGTGAACACCACCATGGCTATTAGAGGTAGAAGAGGGACCTGAGGTTTTTATCTTGCCTAAAGGATTTTTATGCAGTTGCTGTTGGGAAGAACCTGCGACAGTAACTGGGATGAAAGGGTTTTCTATTTTGTCCTTCACTTAATGTTGAAGGGCTTAAGTTTGGCACTTACCATTTGGGTAGGTCCTTCTGCACTGTTTGGACTCTGCTCAGCAAGTCAGGGTATAGTTCCTATTCATCTGAGAGCAGCCAAGGCCTTTGCTTCCCTGTGCATTAATGATAGAATAAATCACAGCATGTGTGCCCATGCCACCACACTGGACTGTGGGCTGTGATGTTTGCTTGTTGCAATGCTGGTGTAGCTGACCAGCAAGTGGTGCATTCTGCAGGGCACATATCCCTTTGTGCTATAATTCTAGTATAGCATTCAGAAACCTTTGTTACATGGTCGTGTGTCTATTTGCTGTGGATTGGAGGAGGAAATTACCTGGGCTGACAGAATCTGCTTTTTAACAGCTCCCTTGCAGGAGTGTACTTTTCACATGCCAAGATCCTCCTTTCCCAACTGCCATGTCCTGGAGAGCTGTTGATCTTTGGAAGAAGTGTTTATTCAGGCTCTTGCAGAAACTGCTGTGGGGAGATGTGAATGGCTCTTCATGGATCAGAAGAGCTGAGGCAGCAACTCTGCTTGGTGGCCTTTATAACACTACTTTGTGTTGACCACTGCGGCTGGTGAGATCTCACTGTGTTGGAAACAAGCGATCGAGTGTTCACAAGAAATGTGCTTCTAGAGTAGGAGGTGTTTGCTATAGCTTTGTGGATGCCAGAGAGCCAGGTCCCTAGAACTTTCTTTGCTACTGCTTTGGGATGGAGACCCTAAAATTGGTCCAGTAAATGTTGAGATTTGCAAAAGATCTAATGGGCCACTATACCTCCAGTTCTGGATTGGAAAAACAACCCGGGGAGTGGAGGGGTCAGTGCTCACAGAATGTGTAGATCTGACCTTGCCACCTGGCTTTTGCCTGCCAGATACTGCAGGCAAGCAGTTTACAGGATAATGCGTGTAAGGACGTAAGTCTGAGTTCCCTTAAAAATTACTCTTGGTGCAAATACCTCAACAATTCACTGACTGGAGAAAGAGCACTGTCACAGTTTCCACCTTGTTTGTAGGAGGTATGGAGTAATGCTAGAAAGTACTTGGGCTGTTGTTGATGTTGCCCACTACAGACAATGTGAATCCTGTGTTAGTAGATACAGCTGTTACAAAATCCACAGTGCTCCCCACCACAAGATGACTGGCAGCCCTCTGTGAGCACTCAGTTGCTGACAGTTAGAACTTTGGAAGATGCTTTTTAAAGCAACACGTGGTCAAACTTATAACCAAGCTGGTTAAGTAGTGGGGTTGCGTGGCTCTGTGTGCACTATAAGGTGCTTTGACTGCAGTTGGTCTTAGTGTTTCACATGCTGTAAGAAATACGGCTTTCTACTCATCTGCACTGAAATTCAAGGATCTAATAAGAGGTGGGGTATAGCAGTGTCCCAGAGTTACTAGAAGTATGTATGCACCTTGCAGAAGCTCAGGTATTTGTGAGAGCACCTCTTCTTGCTGTTCTAGAGCCACTGTCCTTTGAAGCTGACAGTGTGACAGCCTCCCATAATTGCTTTCACTATTTTTGTTGATAGATGTAGAGATAGGCAAGCGCAGGCCTCTGTGGGGCCAAGTAAAACCCTCAAATTCTCTCTACCTCTCTCCAGGTAGCAAGGGCTGTGAAAATGCCTTTTGGTGCTTCACTGTTTGCTTGTTTTCCTGCTGCCCATGTTTCTTCCAATTGCTGATTCACTTTCTGTAATGGACAGGAAGAGACATTTCAGGGTAATATCTTCAATCCCAGTTTTAACATTGACAGGGGAAAAGGTTCTTTAAGTCAAGCCATTCTTCAGAAAATTTAAGCGGTGTATCTGTTTTTCAGCAGAGTTCAGGAACTGGCATGCATTCTTTAACTAGTACAACCTAAAGTAGTTCAGTCGCATGTGTGAAGGAATGTTTTCCTTAAAACCCAAACAAAAAAGTATTTCTTGCCAAGGTTTTTATTTTGGAGTTCCAAATCACATGGGGTGGTCAGGGAGCCTCTTAAGTACCAGTGCATGTGTAGATGAGAAAATCCATGGAGTTACCTCTTTCTATTTGTAAAAAGAGAAACTAAAAAGCCCCAAATACCCTTGCTCTAATTGTCCACAGTGTATGCATTCAGAATTAGCTTTGTTAGCTGCAAAATAAAGAGGTGAGATAGTGGTTATCTGTTTCTGCACTGGACGTGGCCTTGAACACTTAATGTATTCCCCTGTTTCTACTGCACGCTAGCATCTTTCTTGACAACTAAGGCCTGAAATTGGTTTTAGAAGTTGAGACTGAGAGTGTGAATGGGTTTTGAGCCTGACAAATTTGAGTCTGGGGGAAGGGCTCTGAATAAATTCTCTCAAGTGAATGAATGGAGCTGCTCTTGAGCTTGAAGTGCTAGAAAGGATTTCATATGGCTTCCAGTGTCTATAAATGCTAGGCAGGTTTTGGCTTTGAAGCAGACATCCACTAGTTGCAAGTGTAATAGCTCTACCAGATTCAAGAAGAGAGAATCTTGCAGGGTTTTAGTTTTATTCAGGTTGGGTTGAGAAGTGTTGGCAAATGAGTAGTTATGGCATTGAGTACAGATTTATTCTGCCAGGATGATGGTTAACTGCCTGCATAATCTTCCAGCTAGCCTGTCCTGGGACAAGAGCTCATAAATTTGCAATAGTAAAGATGTGCCATAAATGTCTGCGGTGCAGGAGGACACTACTTGCTTTGTGAGGCAGTGGAGATAAGAGACCAGATCCTAAAGCTGACTTCTCTTGCTCCCACCTAGGTAGTAAAAGCATTTGGGTTATTGGTGGTGCATTTGCCCTGCAAGGGAAGTAATAAAGCTAGTCTATCAACTTGAGCTCTTCTGCCACCTATAGTGTGTTAAGTGTTTCTAAAATTTTGTTGCTATTAAAGCAGATGGGAGAATTATAAAAACTATTGCAGTAAGTAATAGTATAAGAACACTTGTAATGAATGAAATTGCCTTAAAACTAATGTTTTCCATTAACCCTATCATTCTGCTCCCTAACTGTCTGCCTGTTGTGGGGCCAGAGGCAGAATTTGCACATGAAAACAATAAAAGCTGCAGCGGTTCCTGCAGCCAGCCATCAGCAGTTGCACAGGAATTGCACTGCCATAGTGTAGTTATGCTCAGGGCACTGGTGTGTTTGATTACCGTGTGGGGAATAGGGAGAAGCAGTGGGAGCAAGGAGAAAAAGGAGAATGGCTATGTGGAGTTCTGCGAAAAGTACCTGAGACTGGAGGCTTAAAAGTGTGAGGAACTTGTAGAGGGCCATTGAATGCAGGATATGGATCCTGGCTCCCACTCCTGGGCTACAAGGCTGGGTGGGTGCATGGATGATGTCAGTGCTTGCCAGCCACGCTTGTCCACATGGCACCTTGTCACTGGTCTGACGGAAACCATCAGAGCATCAAATGCATCACAACTCACACTCTCTGGCAGGAGTGTCTTTAAAGCCTGACTGTCAAACAGGCTGCTCTAAGATGGTTAAATAGCATGATTTACATCAAACATCTATCTACATGTTGTGCCTAACTTCTTTTTCTCTGTTAAATATACAAAGCAATGAAATAATGCAGCATCGGTAGATGTTAAAAACTGGAACATCTTCCTCTCCTGACAGCTTCCAAGCTGCAGATTGCATCACCTACCCTTACTATGGCCCAAGGAAAGCACAGTGCACTTTACTCAAGCGTGTCTGCATTTACGTGATATACAGACTTGGTCATGCGGGATTTGCTTTGCAGCATGTTTGGGGGAGTGCCAGCCCCTGGTCTCAGCTGCACTCTCTTTGCTGGAACAGAGTTCAATGGGATTCGTGACTGAAGTCTGGTTTTAGGGCTTCCCGTTTTTCTGATGAACATCTACAGAATAGGGAAGAATCGACTTGATACACCCAGTAACTTTTGAGGTGCACTTTCTTTGGTTGCTTTTAGAAACAGAAATCTAAAGTTTTCACTTCTTTGTGTTGAACATGAGCTGTTGGGAGAGGACAGAAGAATTGGTGGGTTTTCTTTTATAAAGCATTGATGGCACTGAAAGACCTGTGTGTTTGCAGGTTTTTGGATTTTTAATAGCATGCTTTTACAATATTTTCACATCTCCTGTTCATGTCTCCTTCTCCTTGTTTTCCTCCCCAAGACCACTGATCTAACCTTGTGATTAGCTTAATACATAATATTGGGATGGCTACTATCTTTTTTTGGGAGAGCTTATGCTTTAGTTGAAGTCTTGGTTAAATGTAAGAGTAAAGTATGGAGTGGTATTGGCATATTTCTGTGTTCAGTTTATAAAGCTGGTGGACACGTTTTAATGTTTCTGCTGTTGTCTGTCCCCACAGAGAGAGACCTTGACCTGTTGCTGCTAAATAAATATACTTCTGTTGTGATTCCAATTTCAACATTTTCTCCAATTCCTCAAGGTCAAAGTGGTATCACATGGTGGTTAGTAGCATGTATTTTTTCCTTAGAGAAAAGTAATAGGAGAAAACATACTTTAAAACAGGAATTTATTCCAGGTGTTATTTACTTGTGGGCTTACACACTCCGTGTTAAGGAGAAACTAGAAGTACAGGGAGACTTCTTGATGTTTTTCTGGCATCTTGGGTTCCTTTAAAAAGCTGTTTATTGTCAAAGAATACTGTAAGTAAGAGAGCTGGGGTCTGCTTGAGTTTTCAGTGCCTGAAGCTGGCAGGGGCTAACCTGTTTGCTGAGGTGGTTGCTGGCAGAGATTGCAATGGTATTTTCAATGTCAACAGTAATTATTTTGCTGCTTAGGAAAACATGTTAAAAAGCACTTTCAGACCTTTGAAACGATGTCTAACAGAAGATTGAACTTGTCCATTGCAGTGCAGAAAAAGACTAGGAACACAGGGATAACTGGAGGATTTAACAAGACTGACCTTTAATAACCTGAGATGCCAAGGAAAAGCCAATAGACTGAAGCTGCTGAATTGAGACCTCTGAAATCTGTGAAGGGCTCCTGATGTACTGAGCATTCACTGAGCTCAGCAAAGCTGTTAATTGTATTTGCTGTACTTTTTGAAACTGCAGGCAAAATCTGTATGTTGGCAAAAGATTGTGTTTGCAGTTTTTGTTTGGATCCCACTTTAGTGCAGAAAGAATTAGACCTGTTCATCTCTAAGGACTTTTCCTTTCTTGTGGCCTGTCATTAGATTTCAGAATAGAGAGTTGAACTCTGCTGTTGCTTCACAGGCTTCCTAAAAACATTGATACCTATGTTTCTGTGCAGAATTTTCATCAATCCCTAATTTCCAGCAAGTTCAAGAAAGAAACTTGCATGCAGTGCTCTGGACTTACACTGATGTCAAGATCCATGTGTTGCAAAAGAAAGCACTTTTGCAGTGCAGAGTTCACAGGGCTCTCTGGTTATTCTGTTTCTGTGCTGTCTGTGATCTGGATGTCACTGGAGAAACTGTATCTTCTGTGAAGATCTTGCTTAGCTGGTATTTTGATAACATGATTAGATTAATAATTAATGCTGAATGTGCTGGGGGGCCCTTCATGAAACCCAGGATGTGAATAAGCAGGTGCCTGTTATTAAAAATTGTCTCTGCCTGCAGCATGTCAAAGGTTTATGGTTCATCAGGAAGCTTAAAACTTAAAGCCCCAAGGTTTTAAGGACAGTACACCAAAATAGAGTGGGTTTTGAAGGGGGTTGTGGGGTTTTTTGTGTTGTTTTGATGTTTTTTTATCTGAGAGTGACAGAAGATGAAACAATTTTTAAAAACTAAATACTATGAAAGCTGCTTGTGCTTTTGGCAGGCATGAAATCCAGTCCAGTTCCTTGAAGCAGGGGGGGGAGGAAATCCACAATTGAGCTCTTGGCTGATGTCTGTGCTAAGAAGGCACCAAAGGAATGACTTACTCTTGTAGGCTTTAGAGCTCCCACTTCTCAGTTTCATTTTAAGAGAAAGATGAACAAAGTTCCTGACCTTCCTCTGCTGGCCACTTTTTTAGCTATTTGTTTCAGGCCAGACAATTGTGCTGGGACATGCAGCAGTAGAAAGAGCAGGGACTTTGCAGACATAGCATGGGCTTGCTTGAGCATCTGTAGCAGAGCAGTGGAAGCAGATACAGCAGAAGAAGTTGCAGCTGGGGTTTTCCTCCTCCTGCTACACAAGAGAAAAGTTCACTCTTCTCAAGACAGTCTGAGCAAGGATGTGGGAAACGGATGTGCAAATTTGTTAGATGAACCAGGCATCCAGTTACCTAACATGAGTCATTCAGCCTTTTGAGCGCCACTATTAAAATAATCATGTGTCTAGTGTAAAACAGCTACCGCCTTGAAGCAGTGAATCTTTTTGCGTGGCTGCCTACTAGTGAAAATTCTGGCTGGGGAGCATTAGACCATGCAATTAAAACAAGAAAACTGCTTTGTTTAGAAGTATAGTTTTGGTAATGTCTGATAAAGCACTTTCTAAAATAACAGTTGTTAGAGCTTTTGCACAATATGCCTTTTATCCATTTCTGACATTTAAATGTTGAAATACTATTGAGTCAGTGTTGCAGTATGTCTTCATGATGACTGTGTTACTCTGAGGAGTCTGATCAAGAAGCCAACAAACTGAATAACCTCAGGCATTTTTTCTCCTGCTGCATCATCTATTGGAAAGTTTTTCTCAAGGCGCGCATTCAGGAATGGTGATGAAGTACCCTGACATAGTATGTCCTAGAAAGTGGCTTAATGAGTTTAAAGTGCAATCCTAACTTGAATAAAAGTCATGTTTTAAAGATCAAAAGTGCTTGAGCTGGTGATAAAAATAAGCCTTTGTTGTAATTCACTTCTGTTAGCTATGCTGGCTTACTGTGCTACAAGTGAACTGTACTGGGTTTTCCTAGAGGTAAGACTTCAACTACAATTTATTAATTGATGTAAACCTGTCAAGACAGATTAAAGACTTATTACTTGATCTGCAGAAGTGTTTTTTAACAGCTGCAAATAATAGGTGAAATAGCTTGAATCCCATGGTGGATTTTCAAGGTTGGAGACTGGAAGAAGTGTTTTGAATCATAAACTTGGCATATCTGCATGGGAGTTGAAAATGGAATCCTGCCACTTGCCGAAGTGAAACTGTGTGAGGGACTCAGGAGGTGCTTTGTAGCACACCCGACCTGTTCTTCCTCCTGCTCTTGCCCTGGGAAAATGTCGGGATATGTGAGAGTGGACCTATAGCTTTGTTCCATTTGACTTGTTCATGTGTTCAGCAGGCTTGACAGCTTTCCATGATGTGAATGGTAAAGAAACACACACCCAAGTTGCTAAGAAGCCCATTAATAGCTTTTTTCTAAAACTTAAAAAATGCAGTCTCTTAGGCTTAACTGTTCACATGTTCATCTCTGCCTGTCCCTTTAAAGTCAGCAGCTCTTTTCTTCCGGTGCAGAAGAATTACATCTGGCAAGTCTTTGCCCCAATCATGTGTGTTGGAGGGACTAAAATACCTTTAATACAGACCTGATGCTAGCTGCTGAAATATTTCACAATCTCTTTTACTGCCACTTCTTTCCTTCCACTCCTGTTAGGTCTCATTAGAAAAGTGCTTCACTAGCACGATATTACAACTGAAGATATAAACCTACAGATCAGGACGCCTAAAAGTTCAGACTTTGACGTAGTTATTGCATTGATTAAATCTGCTTTTTTATAGGTAGTCACATTGATTGAGCTCTGTCTTTGTCATGCTTTTTCAGAGTACTTGAGAAAACACTGTATTCCAGATACCCTGGAAGTCTGGCAGTGGTGTGTGCGGCACTGAACTTTCAGTGACCTATTTGAATAGATTAGGGATGAATACAGTGAATATCCTGTCTCAGTAACTATAAAAGACACTGCACAGTAAGTATGGCACTGCTGTAACGCACATGGCTTTCTGCTAGACAGGCGGAGAATGAAAACTTTTGAACATGGTGTAGCGCAGATGGTTTACTGTTGTCATTGTGTGTGTCAAAGCATGAAATTTGGAGAAGGAAATAGCATCAGACTGGATGCGCATTGATTAATGAAACAGGTGAAAGATGTTCAGATGTTCCCTCTGATATTGTAACCAAATGGTTTTGTCAACAGTGAAGGAGGGAAAACAAAGATCTGTTCTGGGTGTGAGGCCTGACCAGGCCCTTTTGTTCCATTAGCTGGGTCTGAGGGCTGGGGACAGAGTCAGGGGTCACAATTCCCTGGCCAGTGCTGATAAAGCCTAGTCCTGGGTTTGAGGAAAGTTTGGTTCCATGTTCATTTACTTTGGCTTCAGACTATGTCCTGAGAAAATCAGCTAGCAGAGTTGTGAATAGTCTTTATGGCAGAAATTGGACCAGGATGATGTCAGACAAACTGAAGTGGGAGCAGGAAGGAGAAGAGACAGATGAAGAGCAGAGACAAACATGTGGGGTGATGGTATGTGGCAGTAGGAGCGGCCCATACAGGGAGAAGAGGAACAGCTCCAGCAAACTCTGCAAGTATCTCCCAAGAGCATGTCCCAACAGTCAAACAGTCCAAGAAGCTGGAAAAGTGGTGAAAGGAGAGGACTGAGGGTCTGAGGATGGCTTTTTGGGTGAGGATAGAAGCTTCTTCAGAGGATGAAAATATATTGTTCCTTCCCTGCCTTAAAAAAGCAGGCAGGAGGTGAGTAGACAGACGTGCAAGGCCCTGATTTTGAGGAGTGGGTAGAGAGGGTTGGTGTTTAGTATCATGAGATTTGTCATCTTTCTTCACCTGGTATCACTGGAGCTGCCATGGAAGGGATGGATAAAGACGCAGGCAGTAACATGGTATGCAGGGAGATGGCAGCCTGCAGGACTGTCCAGTGAAGCAGGGCTTGCCAGGATAAGCTTCTGGTAGCTGCCAGAACCTAGTTTTACTGGAACCTTCTCTCAGTTTAGCAGCTGGGGTGGGAATATTTTATGTATACTATGAAGGGAAATCCTAGTCTTGATTACTACTTAAAATTCTTTGTGATTTTGGAAATTCTGAATTGGTACAGTTCAAATATTGCTCCTTCCTCAGAACAAGTGCTAACGAGTGCTCATTTCTGTAGGATTAGAAGATCTTTGTTCTGCTCCATCCAAATATTGAGCTGTAAACTTTGTCTACTTATGCTGTAAACAATGATTTGCATCTAATAATGAGCTTCTAAAGCAGACTGTGTTCCTTGTCATTTTAAAGTAGCTAGATGTGCTTTAACTATCAACACAGTTATGCTAGCTGTGTGGTTTTAGGGGACAATAGCTATGTACTTGTTAGGGGACTTAGCTACTGAGAGGGGAACAAGGTCTGCCTGTCCTTAGCAGTGGTTCTCTAGCTTGCATTTCTTGGGGTACATAAGACCTGGTAGTCACTAATTCTTAGACTGAACAATTTCTGAGCATGTCAGATTAAACTATTTCTGGAAGCAAGATACCTGACAATCAAAAGGTATTTAGCTACAGTAATTTTGATGGTTAAAAACACAGTGTTAATATACTTCAGGTAAATGTGTTTCTTGGCAGTGGTTTTTTTGTTTTGAAGTTGTGCATGATACTTGGAATCAAAGGTTGAATAGCCAAGACACTTAAAGTGAACAAGACAAGACATTTACCAAAAGAGCTCTTGAGAGATGGACACTTGTGCTGTTTACGGAAGCGCAGTTAAAAAGCCATCAAACCAATGCAGTAGTCTAGGAATGGGGAGAGATGACAAAATCTAAGGAGTCATCAAACCTTAGGAAGACAATCATCCTTGGATGACCAGAGTCTGCTTGGCCACTATTTTGTACTGTCCCGGTCAAATCTGTGACCTGTGAATTTTCTACAAAAGAAAATTCAGCCAGAGAAAGCCTCATGTGATGTATTCCATGGGTCAGCTGTTCAGGATCACTCATTGCCTCCTGCTTAACTTTAAATTTTCTCCTGACTTGCTATTTGTCATCTCTGAGAAGTGAATGTGAAACTTATGTTCAACACTTTTCCTGTGGTTTTTGTCTTCTCTTATTTTTGGCTTTGCATGGAAGGAAAACTTTAAGCATTTAGCTTACTCTAGATGCATCTTGTGCAATCTTGAGCAATGTTTCCTGAGTAAAACATAGGGTTATACCACTTATTCTAATTATACCAGTTATGTTTAACACTGAGAAGCAGAAATAGAATCTGTGCAAGAATATTGAGCATTTCTTTATGCTGTTTCTATTTTACTATGCTTTCATTCTTTAAAAAATCCTAAAATTCAAGAGCTTTGTTTCTCACGTGCCATTAACTAAGAGATGCAGTTTTACTCCTGTGTAAGCACAGCATTGCTAGCCGTATCCCTGTTTCAAAGGCTTTCCCTTGCTGCTGTCTTTTCTGTCTCAAATTGGTATGCCTGATCTAAAGCAAGCTGAAAATCCTTGAGTACTTGGGTAGTCTGAGAAGTATGAAAAAGCTGCTTGCTAGCCACGGGCAAGCATGAAAATTAGTGTGCTCAGGGAAACATGTTTTTAAGAAGCACACCTCCTCATTGGGAAGGAAGGTGGCTGTGGGGTGAGATCTTGTATTTCTCAACAGGTCTTTTTCCAAACCCAGGTGGAAACTAGTGTCTTCCTATGTTTTGGAGGGGGTGGCAGGGTGGGGAACCAACCCAAAACCCCCAAAGCTCCAGAAGTTTTCAAACTCCTATTCTGCTTCCTCATTTGGTTTAAGAAAAAGAACTTTTTCTTCTGGCTCCTTTCCTACTGCTTATTCTCTCTTACACTGAAACCCAGTTCTTCCCACTAATGCATCTTCCTCAGCTTTTGCTTTTGGGAGGAGTAAGAAGCTCGCTGCCTGTTTAACTGACAATCAGTCTTCCACTCTTTACTGTCATTCCCTGCTTTGGCTCAAACAGCTATGGGTCTTTCCTTATTCTGAACATCAGGCGCAACAGTGTAAAGAATCAGTACCATTTCCCTGGTTTTGTAAAGACGCTAAATAATGACTAAAACATTGTAGCACTCTGTTTGCATGCTCAGAGACTTGGTGATACTTTTAAGTTACTGTTGCCTTCAGATTTTAACCTTTTTGCTGTAATGAGAAACAGTAACTATATATTTTAATGAGATCTTAAATTCCAGGAAAGTTCAGTCCCCTGTCAAACTTCTTATTTGCAAGGGATGGAGGTTTGCCAGCATGCTGTGCTTGAAAGGAATCATTATGCAATATTTGTCCTTTTAAACCATCCTACCCCATAACTGTATGCTATCAACTCAAGTATGCCACTTTTCAGATCAGAAACAGTATAATGGCATGGAAAACAGATCTTCAGCTGTTGATTCTCACTTGATGTTCAGATAGAGGCTTAATAGGTGCAAAATTTGTCAAGTGACCTAGACATTTGGTTTATTTATTAATAAGCATGCATCTACACCTTGGTGTAATCTGCTTACGTGAGGTTTCTTTTTCATGCAAATCATGCTTGCTGCAGCCTAAGGCTCCCTGGCCTGAATAGCTTTCCTCCTCTGAGTTGAACCCCAGCAGCTGTGATGCAACCCCAGAGAGGTTTTATCCTGGTTTCAGCCACTGTTTCCTGGTGAAGGAAGTGGCTACCATGGCATGGCTGTCGCTCCTGTGCTATGCTCCTTGCTAAACCTTTGGGTTCAGTACAGCCATTTGTTAGTTTGTGCAGTGCAGGTACTATTGCTGTGCTGGTAAATATATTCGGGCAAAAGAAGCCCTTGCTAAAGTGAAGGTGTAAGCCATATGTAGTCTTCCTTACAACAGATAGAGATGCATGCTATGTTTGCTTCTGTTTGCATAATTCCTGTTTCCCTCATTCCTGCTGTGGGCAGCCTTGTCAAGGAAGGATAAGAGATCTAGTTACCTGGAATTTATTTTTATCTAGGAAGTCATCCTGAAATGGAAATCCAGTGTCAAATTACATCTGCTTTTTGCTCTTTGTTGCTCCAATGCTCTTTTATATCTGTCCTGTGGACTATTAATCCCTGTGACACCTTTTGGCTCTACTGTGGAGAGCAAAAGGAAAGTTTTGCTGATGACTGGTTTTCCCAATTGCTGTGCTTGAAGGTAGAAACACCAGATCCTTTTGGTTCAGCTAACATTCTCCTCTGATTCTCAAAGGGTGATTTGATGGTAGCCAGATGTTAGTCATTGTTAATCTTCATCCCACAAGTTCCAGACATTAAAACAATGATTGCCTTTTATCCTTGAATTTGGAAGCTGTTGCAATTCACTTGGTATTTCGGTTTAGAATTTGATGTAGGAATCATGAGCAGTGTGATACCGTCAGTGTGCTGGGCAGTGAAGAAAAATAGTGCTGGCTGTGGCTTTCATTGCACCTAGAAATCAAATTAGCATTCACTATTTCTCTGTTGTTGTTCCATCTGATTCTCCTCGTGAATACACATGTGCTTAAGTCTACATATCCATCACTGACTTGCTGATAAGACATTGTCACAATTAAGAAGTGTGTACATAAATCCCAGTATTTATGGCCTAACTATTCTTACTCATAAGTGTTATCTCAAATAATGAAAGGACTTGTTTGGCTTCCATTTTCCTAGGGAACTCTCTGGTACAGTGGAGATCAGCACTAGAAATGTCAGTAGTGAGTCAAAGGTTGGTTATAATACCTGGAAAAGCAATAACGACACTTTCTGCTTCTTTCTTTCTGCCAGACACCAAGGTTGCTCCCTGGGTGCTAATGACTTGTTTGAGATTATTGCTCCTTCCATCAGAGTGCTTGTGGAGATCCAGAGGAATCTCAGTAGTTGTAGCCTGTTGTGGATCAGAATGGGTTAGGCTTAGTTTTAGTTTGGTTTAATAACCACACTTGGTTAGAGACAGTTGGCAAGCTCCTTTCCGTCCAAGATTCATTTCCTCTGATGAAATGGATCTATTAGAGAAGACCTCTGTGCCAGCACTATTGAGCAGATGAAAATTTATCATGAAGGGATTGTGTCAGTGTTTTGAAAGGAAGCAAGAAAAGCCCACCCATATTCTCCTTTTCAGTCTTAAATGATTACAAAGCATCAGCTTTGGTTTCTTAAGAAAATAATTATTGTTTTAAAATTATTCCATCCAGGATGCAATTAAATACCACTTAGTTACAAAAAAAATTTTAAATACAGGTTAAGCAAAAAGAGCAATAGATCTGGTGTGTTCATTGATAACGCTGAGCTGTTTTATTGGATAGCAGCCTTTGCAGGTTGGTGTGCTCACTGCTTGAAGGGGTAGTGGCAGGGACACACAGCCTTGTTCTCACTGCTCAAGGTGGATGGGTTACACAGCTGTAGCATCTAACTTGCTGCATCCAGATAGTCAGCTTCAGATGCTGTGTGTGTGGGTGTGTAAAAGAAAGTGTGTAACTTTTCTGTTAATAATTTGGATATGGCTTATAACTCCCAGGCTAAGAATTCAGGCAAGAATATAAACTTACTTTGAGCTGCACAACAGCTTAGCTGGCTCTGGCCATTTGTGTCTTGAAGGTAAAGCATTTTCAGAAGATACCACTATATTCAGGCTCATGGGGATGCCTGTGTTTGTAAAGGAGATGCTAATAGCAAGCATACATAAAACAAATACTCAAATCAGGTAAAATAACTTGTGAATATACTTCCTCATGAAACACACTGACCTCTTCAACAAAAAGCAGGCATATGTAAACCTGTTTTAAGATATTAGTGTAATGACCTATAATTTGGTCACAGACTTCATTCTCCACAGAGCTGTGGAGTTCTCATCTGTTGCACTAGCCAAAGAATTTGAGCAGCAGCTCAACTCTCCTAGGGATAATTAGACTAGTCCCTCTTAGTCATTTGTACGTTCCATGTAAATGCACAGAAAAATGTCTAGACATATTTATAAAAAAAGTTATTGATTGAATTTCTGCCTGACGTGTCTCTTAAGTGCTATGTTTCAATGCCTTTGGAAGCAAGCAACTATGAGGCTTCAGTCCTTTGGAATGCTGCTTTTCTTGTGCACCATCTGCACGCACCTGTGTGTTCTCAGAGTGCAACTGCTGGAATACATGACTGCTCTCTCTTAACAGCTGTTTGAATAGTGTCCAATACTGTTTGTGTGCAAAGAAGCCTGAATTGTTGTACCTTAAACTTAGGGCTAATCATACTCAGAACTGAAGATAGTCACAAACCTGGTGGGATTTCTTCAAGCTCTGGTTATGCCTGCATCCACAAGTTGTCCATAGGTCTTATGAGTCAATTTGCTGAAGTAGGTAGTTCAGAGAAATGACATGTTTTAAAGAAAAATCCAGTTAAGCTCTAAGAAATTGAGACTCAGAGGGTTTTGAGACTAATTAGTGAACATATTCACACACCTTTGTGGTGAACATGCTGGAGAGCAAAGTATAGAGCTATGGGATCCATTGTCCAGCCTGTGTAACTGTCACTCTAACTTATTCTCTGGTATGTTTCTGGTATTCAGGGTGGTTTTCATAATGAATTTTGAAATTAACACAGACATCCCATTCAGAAGACAACCTGGTAGATACAGGACTGGAATTGCCTTAAACTATTTGCTTCAAGTCTTCTAACAGTGTACCTGCCTTGTCCTGATAGCAGGAAGAAACTGCATTGCACTGGACTTGCTCATAAAGTGTGCAATTAACTTTCACCTTTGGAAACCAAGAGCCTGATATGCTTAACCATGATGACAAGCCCTTCTCTGGGAGTGGCTTAAGAGGAATACAAAATTAAGATATTTGCTCACAGAAGTAGATGAGAACCGGGTCCTAAAAGTAACAATTTAAGATGCAGTCAGACAAAAGTGGGTTGTTTTAAGTATTTGGAGAGAATTTAACAAGCAGGTAACAGATCTGTCCAGTCTAATAGTTTCACTTAAGTACTGGCCTCTGAGTGTAAGGATGAACAGTGCATATAAAACTGTGCAACACTTTATTCTGGTTGACAAAACCCAAAATGATACTGCTGACTAGCTTTTCCAGATCTCCAGTTTTTAATCAGGAATACAGTGATTTCATCTTGTGGTTTTAACTTGCATTGTAGGTATGATAGGTTTGACTGATTTAGACTCGACTCACCCAGGTGGACGCTGATTACTGCTCCTTCTGCAGTCAGCAAGCAACCTGTGGGTTGCTTTTGCAAATTGTTCTTTAATCAAAGACCTGATCTGCCTAGTAAGAGCATGAGTGCACCCAAATTCAGTGGGCACAGGAATTAGACAAAACCTTCCTTCCACTCCTTTGAGAGCCATGCTCCCCTCTCATCATCTACAAATGTCACAGCTGTGGAGAAGAGCGATTTTCCACCCTTTTGAGACATTAAGGTCTACCTGACTGCTTTTTATCTCACCATGCAATTTTAGTGTGCTGGGGTGTAGCCACAAGCAGTGGTCTTCCATTTTAGAACAGCATATAGAAAACAAATGCTGAATTTGTCTTGAAGCATTTTGTTTTGAATAATTGGATATAAAATACAGGAACCAGTACGGTTTCCTGGCATTAAAATTATTAATGTTCAGAAATCCTCATTTATACTTGTGTTAAAAGGCAAACAGTACACTGCTAAGCCTCTTCCGCCCCTGCATGAAAACAGAACATCATGGTTTGATGAAAAAAATTTTTTCTAATGTTCAAAAATAGAGCTTTAAAAGCATGTAAACATAGAACAGCTTAGCTAGGGGAGCCTTCCTTGTGACGACTATGTGTTTTTTTTTTTAAGAAATGTACTGTTAATGTAGCACTCCATGAGTGCAGCAAAAACCAAGAGATGGAACTGAGGGGGCTTTTTTCGTAGTTGAACATGATACAAACACCAAAACTTGATGAAGGCTTCTGTGCTTTCAGTAACTAAATGTCAAGTGGTGTTGGTAGCCAGTGGGAGACATTGGGCTGCTGGTCCTGTAGCAACCTGACAGCTTTGCACTTCTGCAGAGGGGTGCAGCAGTTGATGTGACAGCTTAGCACATGTGAGTTTTCTTTTCTATATGGGTCTAAACACACAGATAATGAAGCTCCTCTGCTGCTCTTCTGCTATCAGAAGCACAGTTGCAGCAGAGGGGAGAGGTTCAGACCATCTGGATGAGTGGACGGACTTGGCATAAGGTGTACATGGGCCAGGGCAGAGCTGGCTTAGCACCAGCTTTGCTCTGTACCCTTCTCTCTGCTGAGAATGTCTTGGCCCATGGAGGGGATCCAGCACATGTGTCTGAATACTGATCTAGCGCTGTCTATCTGGGAGAAATCAGTGTGCTCCATGACTGGAGGACATGAGAGTTGAATGAATATAGCGTAGCTCTGACCTCTTCTTGACTAGAGGTCAGAAAGGTGAAGTAGCAGATGACTTAAAAGAAAGCAGAGCACATTATACAATACTGCAGTATAAGGGTGGCTTTTTTTAATGGTAATTGTGTCAGTTTGTTAAAGTTGTGAAGAGCAGAACCACATGCAAAGTATGTAAGTTAGATATAAAGTTAAAAAATTGGTTAATTATAAGCAGCCATTATTACTTTAGTGACCAGAGGTAGCAACTTCTGGAAAAAGTCTGAGTTTTTCATGTCATGTGAAGGAGATGTAACACATGCAGCAAACTCAGCCATAGCATTTCTGGTGTTTTCAGGTATTCCCATTTCAGTCTGAAGCAGGGAGACATCAGTTTAGCAAACTTGTATCTTGCTCCTATATGCACCACCACCTTCAATGAGCAATGCTTGTTCTTTCTTGGAGTAGCTATCTCCTAAACTTCCCAAACTCATGCAAATAACAGATTTATTAAATGTTTAACTTAGCATTTAAAGCCAACCATATCCTGCATCAAAAGAAGCGTAGCCAGCAGGTCGAGGTACGTGATTCTTTTCTTCCACTCTGGCGACACCCCACCTGGAGTACTGTGTCTAGCTCTGGAGCTCTCAGCACAAGAAAGACATGGACCTGTTGGATCAGGTCTAGAGAAGGGCTATGACAATGATCACAGAGTCAGAGCACCTCTGCCATGAGGGCAAGCTGAGACATTTGGGGTTATCCAGGCTGGAGGAAAGGCTCCAGGGAGACCTCATAGTGGCCTTCGAGTATCCAAAGGAGGCCTGCAGGAAAGCTGGAGAGGGGCCTTTTACAAGGGCATGTAGTGATAGGATGAGGAGTAACAGCTTCAAACAGGAAGAGGGTTGCTTTAGATTAGGTTTTAGGAAGGAATTTTTCACATCGAGGGTGGTGAGGCACTAGAACAGGTTGCCCAGGGAAGCTGTGAAGGCCCCATCAGGTCTAGTGGCCTACGGCAGCAGGGTTGGAACTAGATGATCCTTAAGGTCCCTTCCAACATAAACCATTCTATGATTCAGCATGCAGTTAGCATTACCAGTTAGTAAATACTTTAAGTAAGACTCTACAGTTGTGCATGATCAGATGGTTCCAATAGCCCTCGAAAACAAAAAAGGTAGTTTCACATCTTACCTAAGCTACAAAATAAGGAAAATAACATGTTAATGTACCCCATCCTTTTATGTATAGACAATGCTTCTAGTGCCTTTCTCAGCTGTGGAGAGGCATTTTAATCTTCTGCCCTCATAGTACCCTGGATTGCAAACTGTGTCAGACTTTGAAAAAAGATTGGCTTTACAAACACGATCCAATTAGTGACTAAAGAGGAAACGTTCTTCTCAGGGTGCCTAAGTGTCTGGATTTGGTGAAGAACTGGAAACACTTCTGTGATAATTAGTATTATTCCTCAAGACTGTAATGTGAAATTGTTTCTGTAGTCTTTTGGGTCTATTTCTGATTGATTAATTGAAGGGTTGGACAGGGTTGAGTAGAGAAGGCTTGTTGTAGTCCTGTGGCCCTGCCTTGTGCACAGAGTTGGTGAAACTGCTGCTTACAGCTGGGGAAACTCTGCTGGCAAATGCAGGTAAAGTAACTTGCAGCTCAGTGTGTGCTTGCATACCTCCTATGCATTGACCATTAATAAACCAATGCATCCAAGCACGTGATCAAGCAGCTCCAGTTTTTGGGAACATACAGTTGTATCTGCCTGATCATCTCTAGATCTCTAAGATGTTCCTTTTCATTTAAGTCGGTATTGAGATTTTTAGCTGCTCTTCTGTACTGAGCAGCAGCTGAACTTGCGTGGATTCCACAGTCCACTGAAACAATAGAAACCTTTGAATCGTGCATTCTTCCCTAGTGTGGCTCTCCCCTCACTTTGGAAAGTGACTCACAGGCTAGGCCTGCCATAGTTGCCAGAAAATGATGTAATTTGGATAATGTAATATCCCACATACAAACCAAAGACTGTTTAGAAGCTGGGCTGACAAGAACAAAAAGGAAATAACTGCATATCAGATGCATATCTCAATTTTTAAATCAGTATAATTCTGTGTGTGCTTATTAAGTACAGAGGTAGTGCAAAAGACATAAACAGAAGCTGCAGTGTTCCTTGAACTGTGTTTTCAGATGACCACAAGCTGGGTAATCCTATTCTCCTGTTATCTGCCTTGTGCCAGCAGTAGTTCATGCAGCCAAGCTGTGTCAGACCAGGGAATTGATCTGGTCAAGCACTAACATATGTATCTTGTGGTGTTGCATTAGTTCTCTGCAGGATCAGTTCCTTGATCCCACTCTCTCCACAGCCTCTGGGACGCTGGTGTGGCCAATAAGTGGAGGGAAAATGCAGGCAAGAATGAACAGTGGAGGTTGGGAAGCGAGAGGGGGGTAATAGTAACTTGACAGTGGCCATCTATCTGTACCGTAAAGCAACCTTTAAATGATGGCCTGGCCTCGTTAGAGTGGCTTGACATAATTTCAGATGCAAATGTCTAATTTATTGACATGAGATGTTTCTTTGTGTCCCCTTTTCCACCCTGCCACGTGGTCCAAAAAGCTGATGTTTCCTGGTGGCCCCTGTGCTGTTGGTAGGGCCTGGGAAAGGGCTGTCCTGGGGAGTAATTTGCCATCCCCAGGACTCCTTTGCTGCAGTGGTTCAGGGTGGTCTAACCTGGACATACAGGGGATGGGGCTCCAGGCCACTGCCTGGCACAAGCAGATGAAATGTTGTGAACCTGCATCAAATAAGACTGCGGCCAAAGTCTTTTCCCTTATAAAACGGCAAAAGCAAGAGAGGCCAACAGGTAAGATTTGGTGGGGAAAATAGAGCTTATAAGACTGTTTATTTTTTTCCTTCTTTTTTTTTTCTCTCGTGTTGCTGGCAGATGTATCAGCTTAAATTCTGCTGCTTTGGGAGTGTATGTGAACTTCATTTGCTACTAACCATCACACTTTCAGATGTCTGACCCTGGTCTGGAAATATAGTATACAGTGTATCCCCAAGATAAATGAACTGAGCAGCGTGTTTCTTGTTACTTCATCTCTGTTTCTGTGTTCTGTATTAAAAACTAAACAGTGAATAAAAACTGGCATGTAAGCTGACCCACCTGTATTAAGCACAGCACTGAGCAAGATAAGTCTACTTGTTCAGCCTGTGCACTTCATTTCCCTGTGTGATATAGTGCTGGCTCTGCCTTTTAGAGCAGTGTGCTTTGCTGCTCCTGCTGCTCCTGATTATTGCAACCAGAATACAAACAGATGTTCCTGGTAATACCGTTAAATATAGCGTTGAACTCAAATTCATCATAATTTAAGACTCTTTCTGAAAGAGTTCTTTGCCCTTTGACTGTCCCTAGCCCAGATCGCATCTTGGACCTGTAACTTAAAAGAAGTTAGAAGGGGTCATTATTTGACTGCCTTCCACTTCTAGAGTGGGAATTCCCATTTACACACTGATGTGACAGGCACCATCAGAAAAGATCCTTCCACTAGCCTGCAACTAAAGAGCATTAAACACCGGATATTGTTCATCCTGATGCAGGCAATTGTTCTCCAGAGGTCAGAAACGCATTGCCCAAGAGATATCTACATATGTGGTTTTAAATAGGTGTAAAAAATCCAAACAAACATGTAAATCAAATGAGTGAGGCCTTAGGAGAGCAAAGCACTGAACTACTTGATAGAGTTTCTGCAAAACTAAAATGGGTTTTAATGCATTCTTCTCAGTCATTTATTTCAAGCCCAGACCTGGAGTTGCATCCACATTACTTCAATATTTCTAGATGCTTTTCAGTGTCAGTAAACACTCTGCTTTCCCTTGACATGTATAGGCTCATCTGAAAACTTTGGCAATGCAAACTCACATGTGTGGAACAGAACTGAAAAGATTACAACACTTATACTGGAGCTTCACTAGGACAAGACTTGTGGATCCAAAACTGGGTAACTGTAGGGCTCTTGGGCAGCCTTATGCATGTTCTTGTAAGTGTAGGTACTACTAATGGAAGTTCCTACAATAATAAATTTATTTTTAGTCTTGGTAAAACAGCAATAGGCTGAGTCAAAAATTCTGTTTAAAAAAACAACAAAAAAACCTATACAACCCCCCCCAACTTTTTTACCTTTTTGAGAAGAAGCAAGATGAAGGCAGTGGCCACTGCTGAAAAGTAAGAAAACATATAGGATTAAGATTTGTTGTGTAGGTATTTTGTCATAGAAAATTAAGTCACTTTGACAGAGAAAAAAAGAGCAACTGAAAAAGACTTCCTTAAACCAAAGAACTACAATCCTTTACAGGTTAGTTTTCATTCTTACATACAGTGCTGCTCTTTCATCTAAATAGCAGAAGTGGATATAATATAATAATACAAAGGCAGCATTTGAGTTCTGGCCACTGTTGAATGGTGGTAATTGGCAATATAAAGACAGTGTTTCAGTTTTGCTTACCATCATTTTCTAATAAAACTCCTCAAAGTAAAGGCAGATGTGTGGTTACTGCTATATATCAATTGCTCTAATGTATGGTGCTGCCCCTTAAGTAAGCAAATATCTTCATTTTAATAATAAAAACAATTGTGCTTGTAAAGTTGGTTTGATTAGGAGCCTCATAGACATGCTGCAAAAATTTGCACATAGGGAGGTCTAACCATGACTCCCAACATGAGAGAGACTGGGAGTTGATCATTTGCAAGTAAGCACTGCTAGTAGTAGAATACACATCTATTGAAATTAATTATAGAAATCAATACATGAAAAAAAACCCTGAAAACTTTCATAAAAATCTAAGGTTAGTTTTCCTCTAAGTCTAGAGTTTCCTTGACTCTGTTTTCTGCTGCACACAGTTGGTGTTTCTGTCAGGTTTTTGTAAATACTTTAGCCTGAGATGTGGTGTGCTTGTTATACAGTGCTGCAGTGGGAGGAGAGTATTTTTTTCAAAGCAAGCCAGAATGGAGCAGAGAGACAGTGTTTATGTAAAGGAAGCTCTGTGAAAGGAGTGTGTTATAATTCAAGAATAACATATATATTTATAAATGTAGAATAAAGTTACTCAGGATTTTGCTAACAAGCTGTTTGTATCTAAAGACTACATCTGCCACCAGAGTGGTATTGAAAGGAACAGCTTATCTTTCATTTAACATGTTTGTAAAGGAATCAATTGGCAAGGAAAAAAACCTTCTTTCTGAAGGATAAATGCTTAGGCTCTCTCCCTAGCCAGCCATGCTGAACACAAAGCACTTTTGTGCAGATATCCAGAAAAGAATAATTTCCAGCTCTTTGTCTGATCTAGGGGGATATCTTTGAGTTAGGACATTTTGCTATGTGTATTCTGGGCACATTCTTCTATATTTCAGTAGAGCTAAGAGAAGTAATGCCTATGTACTTGCAGTGGTCAGTTGATGGACAAAAGAATTACTCTGGGATTTCTCTCAATGCCAGGTTCACTGTCTGTTACTGTACATAAACATAACTTAGGCTTGTTGAATAACAACATAAGCTGTAAGAGTATTAGTGGAAAAATAGTTGCTGTTAATACTTTGGTTTCCAGTAGCTATCAAGTGAGTGCATTAAACTTGCTGTTCAGGTAGGTAGGAGCTGCGCGTATCTCATCAAGCCTACTTATTTCCCATCCCCATTTGGTTGGATGTATGTTTTGTTTTATTTTCATATGCTTCACCTGCTCACCACCTTAAACTGTCACCTTGATGTGGTTGCAGACTGTCTGCTCCTCACAGCAGTGCCCAGCAAAGGTATGGTATGAGTGACAGATGTTGGTCAGATGTTGTCCCTGAGTAGACAACACTTGGGGTTTGGTTGGCTCTTGAAGGTCATTTGCCTAGCCACTTGCTTTGCTTAACTGCCATGCCTCACATACTTGTCCTGTACGTTGGCATCAAAATTTCTTAAATGTCTGTGTGTGTACTTTTAAATATCCATCCCACCTAGATACTGCATTTTCAGTATCGCTAGTTTAAAGGATTCACTAGTTCTGGTTTTGGTTTCCTCTGTATGAATGCTTATTAGTTCCTTTTATGAGAAGCCTACTCCTGATAGATCTATAACTGCTAAAATGTGCCCTTTTTTTTTTTAAAATTAAGTTTTTAGCACACTACTGCAGTCTCAGCAGGGGTTTGATCTACGTGCGGTGTTGGAGTGGGAGAGTACAAGGACGGACACGTGCAGATATCTTCTGAACACAGCTTTTGAATTTCAAGGGACTGGACATTTAACACTAGGATAAACCTATAGTCCCCTAACAGCAGATATGTTGAAAGTACCTTAATACTTAATTATAAGTTTGGGTTCTGTTGCAAAGTTTTAGTTTGTTTGAGAACCTGATGCCATGGGAGATGGGGTCACTTTGCCTTTGGGTGAGATATGACTTGGCAACCAGACAGATCTGCTTTTTCACTTTGGAGAAACTCCCCTTGCTGCAGTGTAGTGATGAAACAGCACCACCAATCTAGGCAACTTGGAAATGGCTGTCTCCAGAAATGTTTCTTGCTTGTAAGCTGCTACTAGCAGTAGTTGAAGTTTTAGTGGCTGACTCTGTTATGAGGGAGTAAGAATGGCAAGAGGACTATGCTCATTCTCTTTTCCATTTGAAGCAGAAGAGTTGTTGTGAGAGTCTTTGGGTGTTTTTGCAGCCTAGTGAGATAAAAATGACTTGCATCTCCACAGGAAAAATCTGCATCTGTGGGCATGGAACTTCAATGAAGTGAAAAGCCTAGCTGTAAGAACACTTGCACTCCTGAAATGCAGTCTTGGAGTGTAACCCTCATGTTCAAAATTAGGAGCAACTGGGCTGTTAAATTTCTTTGAATATACATATCAGTTTTCTTGAGGAGGAAGAGAAAAGTACGGAGACATTTTGATTATGTTGCATCTTCATATGGAAAGCTGAAGCAAAATATGCTGTTTAAGGATTTGGCTGGGTATCAAAGGAAGTGTGCACAAGAAGTTCTGCGAGACATACTGTTTAAATCTTAGATGAAGGCAAATGTCTAAGGATGAAGGCTCTCTATGTCAAGAGTTAGAACTCTGTGTTCCTTAGTTTCAAGTTGTAGCTGTTAGTGTAATTGTGCACATACTCCTACGCTCTCTTTTGGGCTCTTCCTTCTTTTTTTCACAAGAATTTCTTGAGCAATTTTAAACTAAATATTTTAGCAAAATCTGCTGCCACCACAGACAACTCCCCTCATTCTTGACCTGGGCTAAGGGACATCTCCTCTCCACACCCACTTTTAGACCTCTAACAACATTGTCTACCAGGCTTTCTTTTCCCCACTGTAAATCTTGCTATCCTGACATCCATCCTGCTGGTCCCCCTTATCTGTATGATGCTGTGGTTGGCTCTTCCTGCCCATTTCTCTTGTTGACAGGAACCTTGTGGCACAGTGACAGTTGCACTCCTCTTCCTCTACCCCATGGCAGTTGCTTTCCCGGCACTGGTGGATAACTAGCGTCTCTAAGCTCTCTATCACTGCCTTGCTGACCACTGTGCAGGCTGGTTTTGTTCTTTGTATTGGGGTGGGGTTTTTTGTATTCTCAGCTAAGCTTTCAGTATTCTGTAGGAAAGATTGCAGTGAAAGCTAGCAGCATCTCAGTGGCCCTCTCTTATAGGAGGAATCGTACTGCCCATGACAGTCAGGCTCTGCAGGCTGCAACTACGAGCAGCTCAAAAAACACAAGTCCTCCTAAAAACATACAAAAACTTGCCCTAAAAATGGTAGGGGAAAGTGGGTATCCAGTTTTAGGGTTGTGTGGCTTCTGGTTGTAACTGCAGCAGCATTTTTGCAGGCTCTGTGACCAGCACTGTGCAGGTGCTCTACTTACTTGGGGGATAAAGCATGTAGAAACGGGAAGAGAAAAAGGAGCAATTTCACAGGTTAAAATAGCAACCTAAGTCACTTAGGTCTCGGTGTAGGACTGAGAGTTAACAAGATGTGATGGTTTGCTGATTAACTTGATCAAAGTATCTAGGTCATTAATAGGCTTGGCAGTGAGGTAAATTGACTTCTATTTTTTGGTCCAAGTTCATGAGTGTAGGGGATTGGTTTTTGCTGTGTTAAATTGTTAGTTGACTGCTGATCAGAAACCCTGAGTTAACTGCTGTTTATTAAGAAAATGAAGAGAGTACTCCTGTAAAGCATTTTAGTGTTTGTTCTCTTTTGTCCTATTAATGTCCACTTCGGTAAACACAGTTTTACTAAGTAGCTTTGGAGGAGTCTCAGTAAAACAGTAAAGTGTCATCTTCTTAATGTGAAATTGAATGGTGTAACCCCTTATGCCTTTTTTAAGATAGAGTAATCTTTTTGTGGCAATAGTAAAATCAGCTTTACTAGCCTAAAAACTAGTTTCCTAATGAAAGGGGGCTGACCAGGATGTCTGGGTGCCTGTCCTGTGTTTCGCTTGGTGATTTCAAAATAGAAATGACTGGTGCTACTTCCATCTTCTAATACAGAGGTTTTTATGTTGATTCCTGTGCCTGAAAGCACTTGGAGATCTTGGGGAAGGTGGTAAAGGAGTATTTCCAAATAGTGTACTGTGTTGGCTGAAGCCATTCGCACCAGTTTTGTTTCCATTGAGCTTCTCTGTAGTTTTTGTTTTTCAGAGAAACAACTGCAATGAGCAAAGCATTCTACAGGGTTTGTGCACCTAAAGGTTAGCTAGAGGGTTACAGCAAGCCGAAATCTCTCTGGAAACACAGCTGTACCACGCAAGGTCTCTAACTAGTTTGAAATAGTCTTTAAAACTTGTCAAATTATTCCTTCAGATTTTGAATTTCTCCCATATTTATTTCCTCTACATGCATGAACAAGGAAACAAAGGAGCACTTTGTTTTACATTTGCCACTCGCATAAATCACTGACGTTTCCCATAAATAGTCTTAAGCATCCAAAAGTGGGTTCAATGAGACTTTTCATGCATCTTGTGTTTAAATGGGGTGACCAGTAATGGCCATAGCACTCTAGCTGGGCTTGTGCAGCTTCTGCATGCAACACTCTTGCCTTGGGGTAGCACTGGCAAGGAGTCGCCTGTCTCTTTGTTGTTCTGATGGTGGTTGACATGATGACGCTGAATGTCCAGAGGCATTCACTACTTGCCCTGAGTGGCAGCCACAGTGGGAATGATGTTACAGGGCAGCAGAGCGTGGATTAGCTGTGGACTGACCAGGTGGTTATGTTACAGGGTAAGTTAGCCAGAGCACGTGGGCTGGCTGGGGGAAATCACCCAACACTGTGGATACTGATAGCTGGTTTGCCCACTCAAATTATTGAAAAATGCTTTGTTGGTTTTTTTGGCAGGATAAGAAAATATTTTTATTGACTAGTACTTCAAGCCATGTGGCGGGTGGGGTTCTTGGTTGGTGCTAGGTGCCATAAAGCCAGACTTGAGAGACCATTGACCAGTTTGTTGCCTTTGAATCAAGTGGTGTCCCAGTAGTTCACTTTTGCCAATGCCTAATGTCTTGTCTGGTGACTGGCAGGCTCATAGCTGACTAAGTATTTCTTGAACCTCTCTTACTGTCGTGAGTAACCTTGAATACTGGGGCATGGATGGTAGATTTTTATCACTTGGTGATTACTCAGGTTGATAGGGATATTGCACTGTTTGTTCTTGCAGATGAGATTGTCTTGTGTGTGCAGATGTTGGGAACGGTGATCTCCAAGACCCTCAAACTGAAGTGCTGTCACTAGACACTGGGTATTTGTTGCATAAGATACTATTAATTGCACTGTTAAATTTTTACCATACAGATTGCAATGAGGTTTTTCTTTCTAGCCCAGTCTTGGAACTACAGCTTTGCTTTCCCTCTGTCCTATTGTTATATAAGTGCATTAATCTAAGATGTTCCAAGGGAAAACTTTAGAGTTTTGCAGCTAAATGAGCTTCTTCTAACACTTAGTTTCTCAGGTCCATTTTCTTAAAGGAATGGTTTTATTGCTGACTCTTAAATATTGTCTGGAAGGATGTGTTTATGATGCCTGTTAGTATTCTATGAAGCTTTTAGTCATATATCCTCAATAAAAAAAATCCAACTTGCACTGATAAACTTGTAGCCAGGTCTTCACCAATACCTTGTATCTACGTATTGTATAGGAGTTTTGCATATCTCCCTTAGCATACATTGGTGTTCTATGGCTGCCTCAACTCTCCATAGAAAACAATATGTAGTTTTGAAACTGGGATGATGGTCCTGGAGGATCCGGAGCTTTGTTCAACAATTCTTGGTTTATGTTCTAATGAAGAAGGTCAGGCTACGGAACACTTGTGAATTTTTTTGACGTTTTCTGTTACAGAAAGACTGCTTACCTACACCAGTATAATGCAATACCATTAATTTCTTGGATTTTCATTTGTTTGTGGACTATCAAACACTATATTGCTGCCTTCCTTTTTCTTGTCTACTGTATGCCTGATTTGTATGTCTACACTTCTCAAGACTTTGTAGATTGTTATTGAGTAGGTAGGGGAGTACTGTCTTTCCAGTCACTGAAAGTGAAAATGGAGGAGAAAATTGCTTGCATAACCATGGGAAGAAGAAAATGGAAAAAGGTAACTATAGATGCTGTGCATGGAGCTGCTCACCTGAAAGCCTTGCTTTTACCTTTGTTCCTTCTCTCTTTTTTTTTTGAAATGGACAAAATTTAAACTTTGCAAACTCCCTCTTGTTGCTGTTTTGCAGTGTTTACATAATACTAAATGCTTTTAACAGCAGTTCAGCCTTTCACAAGCTGGCTCTTTCAGACTTTTCACTTCTTTAACATCTTGCTCTCTCATCCGTGTCTTTAATTCTTACTTGGCTGCTGTCCTGCACCTTTTCTTAAAGAGTCCCAGCTGCCTGTCTACTAGGTCTACTTCTTGGGTCTTTTTTTGTGGTTTCTGTACCTGCATACTTGCTGCTAGTTGCTTTCACAAAAGTAACCTTTGTCAGATGTTAGACAGTAAAACATAAATACTTGAATCTGATCCAGAGCACTTGAACTGGTCAAGGAGTCAGAACAGCACCTTGCATCCTGCCATGCTTGAGTTTCATTTCTTGCTCTGACATAAGTCTCCTGAGTGGCCTTAGCACACTCTTTAGTCTGCACATTCCTTTTAGGGTTTCTGCTGATCCAGCTGGTTCAGTCACCAAGTAAATACACAGGCCTGCAGGTATAGTTGTGTCTTTCTGTTGCTGGCCTTGAATCAAGGACGTGGCTTTAGCACCCACACAATGTATAAGCTTTTACACTGAATGTGCACTGGAGGTACTTCCCAGGGTCACTTTTCTGCCCTGGAAAAGTATGTTGATTATAGACATGGTGGTAATGTTTATGCTTGTCATCTTACCTGCAAAGAAAGGTAGAAGCATATGCCTCTGGACAGCTGAGGACCAATACTTAAAAACACATAAAATGGTAATGGGCAAACACATAAAATAGCAAATATTGATGTAAAAATGACTTTGCCATTTTGATGGGGCTTTTTGCTGTCTTTCCATGTGTGGTTAGCTTGATAGCTGCTAGAAACAGTACCTTTGGTGTTGCATTGGAGTTTGGGAGAAGGTAAACAAAAGATCCGGGGTCCCTGATGGACAGGTTTGGATTGGTAATGGCAGTAGCTTCATCAAAGTCACTGTTTGATAGATAACTTTATAGAGACTATAGCTTTGTTTTTGATGAATTTGGGTAGTAATTACAGCCATGGCAGGGTGAAGACTTTAGGTAAGGGCTTACTGCAACTGTGACTTCAGATTAGTAGGGCATGATGAAAGTGTGAAGGTTATCTGAGGGACCCACTATTGGTTATTTTGCTGTAACATTTTTGTGGTTTGCGGAGGGCACATCTTCTGCTACTCTTCCGCTCAAGAGTGTTGCTTGGAGAACTATTAGATTATGTCAGGCCAGAACACTTTAAACTGGTAAATCTGAAATACTATATGCTGGGTTTTTTGAGAGGGTGCCTTAAACTGTGTTATCATACTGGAGCTGTAGAAGACATAACAGAGCAAAGAAAACTGCAGTAGCATGTAGCAAGATGGTATAATATGCGAGTCTAAACTGTGGTCTTAGAGTCTGCAATCACAGTGTTTTTCTAAAGCAAACATGGTGTGTTTGGGGAAATAACTTGTTTTGCAACATTTCCACACCCACAAATGTTGTACTGTATAAAAATGCTTTTATTGCTGTATCTGCTTCTCTTTATCAAATCAGTGTCTATACAGACTGGTGAAATGCTAAATTTAGATAAATTCACATGCCAAATTTGGTTTCTCTCCTTTTCAGGTAAAAGTATTTGATCTGTAGGCTTGGATGGAGACCCTTTGTGTTTGCATGTGGGACTTGCTATGGAGCTTGTGTCTGCCCTACCTGAACTTTCATTGGTGGTTTGCAGCTGTCATCTGTCTGAAATTAAGTTTTCCAGGAGCAACTGAGCCACTGCTACCAAACTAACACAGGAAAGACTTGTGTTTTTGTTGCTGTGGTCTCTGCTGCCTGTTGGAGAGGGGGCTCTTAAAATAGGTCTATATTCTGCAGCTGGGTGATGCACAGCAATCTGAATTGTGTTAACTTATTTGCACAGAGTTTGTAAGGTTTTTAGGGGAGGACTGCTCTGTTCCGTACTCTTTCCCCTTTTCATGCAAATGCAAAACTTATTCCTTCTGCAGAAAAGGGATAATTCAGACCACACTTCCCCCAGACACACTTTCCCCCCGAGACATATGATCACTGACTTAATGTTTCCACTTCATTTGCTTAGGTAAACTGTTGAGTATTGTTCTTTTTGCTGAGAAGAATTTGATGAGGTTTCTTAGGGAGATATACTCACTGTGGTTGTTCAGCCTCCACCAGCATGGCAAGCTCCTTTCCCTGAGCTGCTTTATCGCCTGCCTCTTCAGTGTTTGTTCCCAGCCCTTGGCAGCTTGGAGCCAGGCAGCCCTGTGACTATCAGCCTGGGCTTTATTAGCATTGGTATCCTCTCAGCATGTTACGTCGCAGAGCAGTAGTCGAATTTGTGTTTGATACCTTGTGCTAAAATTTAAAGTCCCTGCAAACAGAAAAGACAGCAAAACAAAGCTTTTCTGATTGCAAAGGTTGGGGGCTGTCACAAAAAGCAGGTGCATGTGCTGCTGTTGCCTATGGGGAAGTTGCTGGAGAGTTTCTTAACTACTTTTTCCCCCACCAATGGTGGAAGTGTTGACGAAACAGGACTTGGTTGCTGCTGAGTGCCCAGCAGCCTGTGATGGTCGTGAGGCTCTGCTGGGGCTCCAGAGCTGGTTTCCTGAGCAGCACCTTGCCTTGTGCACTCTAATCACTGATTAACCCACATAAGGGACAGCTGGAATAAAACAGATTAAACCAGCAAACAATATCTGTGCTGCCATCTTGTGAACCAGAATTTTATAACACCTTTAACATTATTTAGTAAATATGGCAGGGTTGTCATGGCAGCAGAAATCTGGTGTGGAAAAATGTTGCTGAAATGATTTAGTGCTGGTTTAGTGCACTGTACAGGGCGGGCAAGTCGTCACTGCTGCTTGCTTCTACTCATCTAAGCTGAATATGCAATGCATCAGAAGGGATCAGGGATCAGATCAGGGAAGTGAATGTTGCATCAACCTTCACGCAGGTGTGCACAACTCAAAAAAAAATGCAGTAATGTGCAGTGAGATACATTTTATTTTAATACTTAGGCACAAAGAATCCATACACTAAAGTTTCATAGTTTTCAGTGTAGTTCTCACTGAAAGTCATTATCCTCCCTGGTGAAATCATAATCCTAAAAATGAGTTGAGATGCTGCTAAATGTAATGCTATCTGGAGACCCAGAGGTACACAACTTCAAACCTGAACTGACTTATGGAAGGTTAGAGCAGTTCATCCAAAATCTCTTGGTAAAGCATTTGATGCTCATTTTATGTGCTGAAGTCCTGAGATCTTGTGTAACCAAGTGATTCACGGTGCTGTCCACAACACTGTCTTCATGTTACTACTTGTATGCAACATGAGAAGTGGTGACTGAAACGACCTGCACCACGCCGTCCTGTCCTGCACTGCTCCAGTGACCCATGATCACAAAATCTTGAGTTCTTTCAGACAAAGAATGCTTTTAAGGTGGGTAAAACTTCAGATTCAGTAGAGACTGTCACCAGAGCATAAATCTAGAGCCTCAGATTTAGAAGACGATTTTTCTAGGGTGTATGGCTCCAGCACTAAGCTGGCAGCAGAGGGCTTTAGCTCTGACTTGAGACAAGGCTCCCAATTGACTTGGGGCTGAAGGCACCAGAACATGCGGAAAAAGGGTCTGAAGAAAGTAGTTTTCTCAGCTGCCTGCTCCATCACTGCTCTCCATAGCCTTTTAGTGGAGCCCCCAAGCTTCTGCTACTCTTACAACTCATACTTTTTGCTGTGATGATATTCAAATTGTCTGCATCTATTTTCATGGAATGGCTGGAAGCTTTGCCTGTGTTTGCTCTGGAAATTGCCTGCAGCTCTTTGTGAAACAACCTTTTCCTAAGGTTTCTGGTTTAGGAGACATACCATGCTAAACTTGTGGTCTAATGAGAACAAATTCCTAAGTTAGCACATAGTCTTTCTTTATAAACAAATCAATGCCACCACTGCTCAGCCAAGCAACACACCTAGCTTGCTCCTGCTGATCTCACCCTCCTTTTTAAAGCAAAATTTATGGGACTGTTGGTGGGGGGAAAAATATTTTTTTTGCCTTAAAAACAAAAGCAAGTGACAACTTAAGAGCTGAGATTTTTTAACAAACCTGTAGATCCAGAAACTATAGACATAATAATGTGGAACTCTAAATGGTGAGTTCTCATGCTTCAGACTATTTTATATTTCTCAGTATCTTCAAATAAAATTTTGTCTTAAAAGTAATCCCACCATTTCACAGATATTTAAAGTTAGAATCTAATGTTTTGTTTTGGGACTGATTGTTGTTACTCTTATTTTCTAGCAACAAGACCTTTTTCATCTTTTTTTTTTGGAATGAGATGGCTGTATCGTATTCTCTAGGTCAAGAATCTCTTTCACTTCCCCACAGTATTTGTGTGCTGAACCAGACTGAAAGGCTGCGGTTGTGAGCCAGGGAGGTAGTAAATGGGTAGTAAGTTATCTTTGCATTGTCTTCACTATACCTTTTTCCTAGCAACGTCCAGTGCTCTGATCTTTGGCTCTGGAGTCCCGTCTTTGCTTCTCCAAAGGTCTGCTTTCCCAGAGGTAACAACCTGGTGCCCTTGGATCCACATCTTGCAGCATACATCTGAAAGGGTAGGGCAGTGCAAGTATAAGTTTTGCTGCAATATCCAGGGTGTGCCAACCAAGATGGGCTTTGGGTGGGTTAAACAATGTATTCTCTCTTCTCTGGTGAGCACTGGCTCCTGCATTTCCAGTCCCTTAGCCAACTGTGTGTGCTTTGCTGACCACTCAGACTGTCAATGACAACTTCATAACTGCTTAAGTTCATAGTGCAGTGTTGGTGCTTCCAGTTCCCGTGACCCTTGCCTTGAATGAGATTCAGGGTGGGGTTTTTTTGCTTTTTAAGTGCAAGCATGAGCTCATTATACAGATGCTGTTTTTCACGGTCAAATGTGGAAACTGGAGTCTCTTGGTAAGCAGCATGCTGTTTACTGCTTGTTCACCTGGCACAGAAGTAATCATTGTTATCTTGCCAGAAATTCACTGCTGAACTGCTCTGCCTTGGAGTGCCAAAAGTCAAACTAGAATTCAGCAAAGCAAAAGGAAATTGTATCTCAATACTTGCTCCTGACAGGCCTTCCAGTACTATGTATTGGAATTAAAGTTTTGGAGATATATTTCCATTGATCAGGTCTGGGTTTGGTTTTTTGTTTAAGGCAAATCCTTCGTTTCTGTGCTGGCAAGTAGTGCAATATTATGAAATAGTGCAATATTATGAAAATAAAAGTAGGCTGTATTTATGCATACTGCTGTATGATCCCAAGTATTTCTCTTCAGGAAAATGTCTGTTTACGTGTGCTTGAGCCCAAATGACAAGACCAAAACTGGCATGGGTAGCTGTGTGAGGCTGTTCTAATGATAGTTAATTTTTTGATGGTGCCACCCAGTACTTCAGGGACGTTGCATGTTTTGGTCTGCTTCCTGAGATTGTCATTTGTCCCTCCACCATGGAGTGAGGTTTGGGTTTAGATGTAATGAGTGAACAAGTCAACCACCACGTTCACCACTGTGGCAGTTTTTCATGGCTTACATCTGTCAGTAAGTGAGGATTGTTTAAAAACACAGTATTATTTTTGGGATTGTGTTGTAGAAAAAGAAATGGCAGAAATGTACATGTGCATTTGATAGCTATAATAGTCTTATTCCATGAGCTTCATACTGATGGAAAACATACCATCTAATGCTGAGTTATAGGCCCTTCCTCTTGTATAGCCATGATATTAACTAGGTTGTGTGGGGAGCAGTTTCTGCAACAGACTGAAATCTGATGCTGATGCTGCAGTACTGTGTGCTCAGGAAAACACTGAGTGAGCCAAAGGTAATGCTGCTTTTTTAGCCCCAAAGAAAAATAAATTGCTCTAAAGGTACCTATAAATCCTCATTGTCAGGTGGATATTCTCTGTTTCACTTAAAGAAACAGAAGAAGAAGAATTTATGGGTTTTTTCAGTCCAGTCTACTCCTGCTGTTGGCACCATGTCATATAATAACTTTCATAAACTTACCGAACTGCGTCTTAAAAAGCAGAACCTCACAACCTTAGAGTAATACTTCTTTCTGTTTAAAACCACAATTCCCTTTTAACAGAACCAGTGTAAAGGGAACAAAACTACTGTAACTGCAAGCATTGGCAACAGTGCTACAGATGTCTTAATAAATAGTAGGAGAGAGAGTAACAGAGTTGGGCAGCTGTTGGCATAGCTAAAACTTACAAGGTTGTTTGTATATTTGCAAGATTTCATGCAAATCCTGAGGCTTTTCCTTCCTCTGATTAAACGTGAGAAATGGAGTAAATACTTTCACAGTAGATCTTGTTGCAGCTCAGTTCTGCAACTTTGAGACACTGGTAAAACCTGTCTTATTTAATATAGCTGTAGCTATGTTCTCTTGGAGACTGATTCCAAAAATCTGTAAGTTATAGTTGCCCTATTGCAGACCTGTGAGTTTTTCTAGAATGGATATCACTTATAGATTTTTAGCTACAAATAGAAAGAAACTCTTTGCATCTTCTAGGTCTGCTCTGTTTACATATATCTACTTTTTTCCCCTCCTTTTTTCCACTGAATTGCTAACATTCTTCTTCCAGAAAGAGACTTGTTTGCTTGTGTGTTTATCTGGATTTGTTGGGTTGACAACTGTATTCTTAATTTCTTTTTTTTCTGGTTTCTTTGCTTCCTCATACTACTTCCTGTTTGTTCCTCGGTGTATTGCAGTTACCCACTAGACAGGGTAGCCTCCCTATCCGGACAAGATGGTTCCCAATTAATCTTAAAGGCTCACCACCCCTCTAGGAAAAAATCCAAAACAGTTTTATTGTTGTTGAATAACAGGAGGCTTGAAAAGCTGAGGAGTAGCTTTCACCTTGGATCAGCACTTCATTTAGAATTTGGGGAATGACTCAATTTTATACAGACCCTTTTATAAAAACAGACCCAACCCACTAAAATGCATCCTTTCCTCTGTTTCCCAAAACAACCAGCAGGTTATCTTTGTGTCACAAGAACAGGAATTTGGAGGGCTGTAATTTAGAACCTAGACCTGCACTGAAGGCTGCTGTTCTGCCCTAGTGTTGTGCCCAGTTTGGTATTAGCCCTTCCTTCACTAAGCAATGCCTTGCTAAAGGACATTCACCTGTAAGGCTGTTAAACATAATACCTGGGCCAGTGCTGACACATGCAGTTCATTAGTTCATTCTCCTGGTGAACCTCAGTTGTATGGTGAAGGAAAGCCTGAGGAAGAGCTGCTCATGATGGAAGGGCAAATAGCAAGGCATGGCTGGCTATCAGGGGGAGCTCCTGCACCAGCTGATTTTTGGTCGGGGGAAAGTTGCCTCTAAGTGGAAAATTTTTGTATGAGGAGGGAGAAAAGCAATCTTGGGGGACACATGTATATCTTCAAAGACAGTTCCAACATAATCTTTTTTTTGGTGTCCTGGACTGAAGACATCACAAAAAATGTTTTCATAGAAAGCTGAGAATTAGAAATGTAAAGGATCTAGTGCAAGGTATCAAATGCTTCTCTAGGGGCATACAGTTCATATCACTGGAGATGGTCCATTGGAAAACAGGGTCAGCTTCAGCTCATGGTGAATACCTCCTGTTGCTCAGCAAGTTCCTCTTGCTATCCATACAACACTTTTTCTAGAATACACATTTCAGAAAATAAATTCCTCAGTAAGACCTAACTTGCTCAGGTGAAACCCACATTTGCTGGGAGTACACATTTTTTGTTTATTCTTCCTTGTCCTCTCATTTGAAGACAACAAATGTTGTGATGTTTTGCCTTAATGCGTTTATCTTTAGTCTATAAAATGTCATTAATAAGGATGACTCTTGTGACCCTTGGCATGGACCCATAACACATGAACATGCAATGTAGGATGGAGCAGGGAAACCTCTCAGAGATACAATTCTCCTCACCAAAGCAGCTTTTGTGCTGCAAACTACGGTTCTTCTAATGACACTCACTATATGAAGTCTTGTGTGATATTGTCCCAGATTTATGGCTGATGGTTTCCCCAAGAGCTATTTGGGTAGTCTGTGCTTCAGTGAAATGGCTTTCATATGTCCTGTAACAAATCCAAAAGTGTAATGGAGTAGGTCATTTGTCTTGAGTTTTAACATGAAACAAAATGTAGTGAGCTTTTTTGTTCTCTGTGGTGGGGGAAAAACTGGCTCAATTTCAACTTGGATCCTAGCTTTTGGTTTCTGAAGTCACCCCTGTGGAGGTGATGTTAAATTTGTAATGCTGCCTCACGCAGCATACAGCAACACGCTGCTTTAGTGACAGTAAGTAAAGCAAACTAATGTCTTCAACTTTGTTCTTGTCCATTTGTAGTGGTATTAATGTCCTTCTAAGAACAATGCAGACTGCCTAATCGGGGAAAAAAAAAGGGGGGGGTGGGGGGGGGGGAAGAACTAACCAGATTTATAGCTCCTGTAAAGTGATTTAGCTGCTAGAAATAAGAATAATATCACAGGGCCAAAATACTTAGACCACCAATGTAAGGAACTTCTGGTCCAGTGATTAGGATAGTAACCTTTTTCAGGACTGCTTTGGTAACAATTTCTCTTGGCTACTCAATATAAATGTACTGGATAATACAGTTTTACCTCTGTTACTGGCCTTTGAACTGATTATGTATTTAATAATTACTGTTTTCTGTCTAGTACCGTACCATATCTATCACGTCTAAGTCTCAAAAACATAACTAGTTTACCCCCTTGAAGGAATTAGTCACTGTTTGACGAGAAGCCATCCCACCTGCTGGGCAGTGGGAATGTTTCAGCCAACTCACTGCCAGGCAGACCTCAAATGCACGAAGTACATTAGGATGTTTCAACAAAAACTTCACTTTTTTCTCCAACACCAGCACCGTGTGTTTCACAGGCAAATGGGGAGAGTTGCTGCATGTTGTGGAATGAGGATGAGCTGCAGGAGTGATCTACTGAGATGCACATTTCTGTGAGCTTGGGTTAAAGAGCACATCGGCTGCAGGAACCAGCCTTGCCCAGCTCACTGATGGCCTTAACACTCTTGACCTTCAGCCCTGGCATAGTTATCACAAAGTTCTTTTGAATGCGAACATCAATAGCACAGAGTACTCCATGTTTTCTTCTGGTTTTAGCTTGAATTACTATTTAAAAGCCTAGTGATGTTCAAAATATCTGAGATGGACTGTTTAGGTAACGTATACTTCCAAGTATGTTGTTAGGTTACTGATGGGTCACGACCATGCAGTGGAGGTATGATTTTCTAGTCATTTAGATCTGCCATATGAATAAATACAAGAATCTTCTCCTTAGCTAGTGCCCTTTTATTTTATGATTATGTTGTGGTAGTGACATTAAAAGTACAATGGCTGTGGGTGAAAGGTGTCACTTCTATTAAAACCGTGAATCACAATGTTTCTCACATTATGTCTCTGTAGGTGGATGGAGGTCTGCTTGGAAGAAGAGCTGCCCCCAACTACGGAGCTGGAGGAAGGCTTAAGAAATGGTGTTTACCTTGCCAAGCTTGCAAAATTCTTTGCCCCTAATGTGGTGTCAGACAAAAAGATCTACGATGTGGAGCAGGCGCGCTACAAGGTAATAACTCTTTCAGTTCTCTCATCAGCTAGACAAAAAAAAAAGTAATGTCTGTCTTTCAGCTCTTAGAGATAACCAAGCATGGTTGGTTAACTTTTTGCATCTTTCATAAGAAGGTTGGGACTAGGCAGAAGATACACAGCACTAAAGCCAACATGATAAATTAAGAAACGTTTTATTTTTTTAAAAAAAATATTAGTCACTTAATGTTTTTAAAGCTGAACAAATTACACTTTGGCTCCAGGGACAACATAAGCTTTACCATTTACACAATTATTTCTCATTAGGAACAGCAGCCAAAAGCAATTCAGAAATTAAACTTGACCGTTACAAATTTTCCTCATCTTGTACGGAAGGATATTCACTTTGTTAGATCTGTATGTTTATTTTACCAAATTTAACACTGAGAAGCAAAAATTTAAAAAAAAAGCTATTAGCAATTAAACTTAGCTTGCTACCAGTGCAGCGTTTGTTAAATCCAAGATCCCTAATAATATAGAAATCCATACATGTATATGCAGTAGTCCCACTATGGAATGCATTATCTCAACATGTAGAAAGGGCAGAAAAAATTTGAAACAACCATTTTCAAGGTGTAATCACTGTGTTCTTTAAGAGTTGAGAAATTAAGCCGTTCTAGTTCCTATATGGTTAACAGAACCATAATTAAGAATCCTGGTCACATTTAAATGCATTTCTTGAAAATCTCCAAAACTTGAGTTCAGACTTCTTTTCCGCCTTTACCCTGATTCTTTATTTTTTTTTTTAAATCAAATACTTTTCCGCTCTGCTCTTTTAACTGCTGCTAGTGTAGGCTATAGAGAGGGTCAGGTGTTCTGGTTGATCTTAAGAGTGACTAAGAACTCCTTATCTGTTCTCCTTCACAGTAGTGTTGAGCCATGTTAACACTTCTGTATTTCGGAGGTTCCTGGTATTTGATAGCCAGCTTTTACTCCTAAAGACTACTGAAGGGCTGTAGAAATGACCATTTCAGTCACCGTCAACCCAGATGGGTACAAATCTGGCTTATGTCACATAAAAGAATGAGCTGGACAGCATGGGGCTCTTGATGTGTTAGGGTGCTTCATTAGCAGGATTGGAGCTGTCATGCTTAGGTTTCCAGGTTCAAACACGTGAGAATTCCCTGAACTCAACTTCAAGATATAAAAGTGGGAAGCAACAGGAGGATCAATAATCACAGAATTTGCTTTATGTGACTTTTATCTTTTTCTTTTATGTTTCCAATAGAGATCTGGCCTTCATTTTCGGCACACTGACAACACTGTGCAGTGGTTAAGAGCGATGGAGTCCATTGGTCTGCCTAAGGTAAGTCTTTGAAATTTAGCAAAGAAGCTGGCTCAAGGCACTCGCTCACTGAGATCCCCTTTCATCTGCTTGAAAATAAATGGTTGCTTACAGCAGGTCTACAGGGAAGGGGTAATACAGGAAACAAACCCAAAGAGAAGGTGATGCTGCAAGTGGGAGCGTCACTTATGTGCTACTGCTGCTGGTGTGCTGGGGCCGAGGCTGCTGTGGACAAGTGCTGTGGGTGGAAATGCTGAGGGTGCTTCTCCCTTGGGAAGACAAACAGGGGGGTGCTAGCAGTGTTTTAGCTGTATCTCATGGCTAGTACAGTCTCTGCGGGGGCCTGAAAGGAGTATGGTTTAAAACAGAAAGCAAGAAAACTTAAATATTTGCTTCTTTAGGTTACTGCCTCTCATCATGTCTCTTGCTGCCTCTTCCTCTTAATGTACATCCTAGTTTCTTTGCCTCTACCCTGTTTCCAGACTGTCCTTGCACACTCCAGTATACCTGCGTGGCTGTGCTGCCGCTCTTCTTCTGCCAGCTGCTTTCTTGGGTCACCTATCATATTTATCTTCTTCCTCGTGGGTCTTCACTTGTCATCTCCCTGCTCTGCTGCTGTTTCTGGGCACCAGTGAGTCTTTTTCAGATGAAAATCCTCTAAGAAAGAGCTGTGTGGAAACACCTATTCTGCTTCTTTGGACATCTTGGCATTTGCACACAGCCTGGGTCAAGTAGTCCCTTGCCCCGGCTGCCCAGCAGCTGCCCCAGGGTGCCTGGGCAGGGGCAGACCCAGTGCTGCCCCATGTGCTATGGTCAGTCATGGTGAGGATGCTCGGATGGCTACCTGAAAGGCTTCTGGGACTACCAGCCAGTCACTGTGGGTAAACCCACTGCAGGCACCCATAAGCAGAAAAGAGCATCCATGACTGCCATCAGAAATGCCACCGAGATGGGGAGGGTTCTGCCTTTCCCAGCTCAGGCGTTTTTTTGTCTAACTTAATTCTTCATTCAGCTGGCTGATTTTCACTTTGCCTCCTCTGAAAGGTTTCACTTGCGTTGTGGAGGGTGGTCATAGCCAAAAGCTTTCATGAGTCTCCCTCCCAGAGCTGTTGTGAGCAAATGATGAAGAGGGCACTGTGCTCCTGACTCACTCAGTCTTGTCGTACTAACCATGGGATCGTGCAGCCCCAAATGCCCGGCCTCGGTTGGAATCACGCTGCCAACTCTCACAGTTAGCTAAGTCTTTTATTTTATTTTTGTGGCAAAACAGTGTTTAGTGACCGGGATGAAGGCCAGGAACAAATTAGCAGTAGAAACAGAATTGGAACTTATGATGTGACTCTTTGGCGAAATTGCTTAATATTCCTCTCTCTGAATATCTTTCTCTGTAAATGATGTATTCATGAAGTTAGGGGTGCTGGAAAACAGAATTTTGCATTTTTAAACCGTACTTGATATATTTGGTTCACAATGAGGCTTTGCAAATTGTAACTGCATCCCAGGTTTTGGGTGTCTGTAGGAGGACAAGCCTCACTGGCTCAGCTTGTGCTGAAGGACCTTTCCCAAAAACCTTGCTGAAATGCTGTCTGCTTATCTTCCTTTTTTCCTTCTTACTAAGTAGCTTTTATGCTCTATTAATTTCTTCCTTATGAAAACTACTGATGAAGTTAAAATAACATCAGAAGAGTCTTGATTCATAACTGTATAAAAGTAACAGCTGAAATTCTATAAGCTTGAGGTGTGGTTCTGCAGAGAGCTCATTTTAGTTACTTTTCTGCTTAGTAATATGTCTTCTCCTTTAACTGTGTCCTCTTTGTTTTTTAGATCTTTTATCCAGAGACTACAGATGTCTACGACAGGAAAAACATTCCTAGGATGATATATTGCATTCATGCTCTAAGGTAATTGGTGATGGAGCAAACATTAAAGTAACTGCCAAATCTAGGAGTGTAAGTCTTGAAATGGCTTTACAGTAACCAGTATACCAAAATCTGTCAGAATTTACAAGTTCATTAATTTAAAGTTGGAGAAAAAAGTCCAACTTGTCAGGCCTGTTAGCCAAATTATTTTCAAAATAGAAATGAAGAACCACTGAATTTAGCAGAGACATCCCCCTCAATGACTACATCCCCTCACAAAGTACACATACTGCTTCAAAACACATACTGCAACAGAAACCAAATGGATGAACAAAAGCTTAGCAAACTATCGGTATAACCATTGGGCACATGTGCTGATCAGAGTGAAAATAATGAACTGACATCTTTCTGTCCCAAAAAAGGAGCAAATAATTACTGGATTCTGAGCCCATTCATCCAAAAATTAACACTTTCCAAGATTTTAAAGTCCTGAGCAACTTGCTTCTAAATGTAAAGTCAGGAAGGCTTTGACCACACCACAAGAAGTAGAGCTTACAATTTTTTCATGTCCTGCCTTAAGCATTTTCTTGATGTTTAGCACTGAAAATAAGGAGAATCTGCCTAGTGCTGTCCCTGGTGTGAGGGGCAGTTGTGGTGGCAGTCAGGTCCCCCTTGCTGCTTTCCTAGCTTCTTTCCTGCCCATAGAGACATTTTCCTTTCATTACTTTCTTGCAACTAGTCTTGAAGAGAACATAATTAACTTACACCCCAAACTCTCTTCTACATTTCTGTTGGTGTTCAAGGGCACATCAGCTGCTCCAGGGCTATAGGTCAGGAACTCCTCATACAGGCTGTATCGAAAAAACTTTTAAGGCCTAACCCTTGAAATGATGTGCTCTCCAGAGGATCAGTACTGGGTTCACTGACCCTGGAAAACTGCTCTGTGTCCAGCACCACAGCACTGAGAAACAGCAATTGCAAGCAGGCTTTTCACCTTTGCAGCATATGCACATGACTGTTACATGAAGAATCACCACTGGGTTTAAATGCTAAGTTCTAATGCATCTTGGAGCACACGCTCAAATTTCAAAGGCTTATAACTTGGGAAAATTGAACGCTTTCTCAGAAAGGTGAGGGGTTGACCTACTTGCCATTCTTTCTTAGTTGTTACAAAGTCATTATTCCAAAGTAATATGATTATCGAGCTTTCCAAGAAAAGTTACTTTCAACAAAAATATTTTCTTACTCTCATTCTTGGAAATCCTGAAACCATCTGTAGTTTCCTACATGAATTCATTTGTGCACAGTCAGGGTGCACAATTTAAGTGCTTAAATTTGATAAAATTATTTTCAACTGACCCTTTAAGAAGCATAAAATATCCTTAACTGTAGGTAATAAAAACAAAGAGCTCTGTCTATCCAAATGGTCTACTTGAAATTGGAAATATTAATGTTTCACAGGGCAAGGCTTTGGTTAGCCAAGGTGATCTTTGAGCTGCTAGAGGGCCTGAAGATAGACAACGACTCCAAGCAATATGGTTTAAATATATTTTTATGATATATCCTGGGTCAAGTCTGAAATGAAGACCATTACACTTACAGTATGTGGAACAGCTTGCACTGTCAAATACAGCACTGCTCTGACCAGAAAGGAGTGACTTAGCAAACAATTTCTAGACTCTTGTTAAATATAATTACCCTCTTGCTTTTCTCCTCTTGAAACATCAATACTTAAAGCCTGACCTGAAAAATACAAAGACAGAGGTCTCATTTCTTGCATCATTTTTCTTTTGAAAGCTCATTTGGATTTCTTCCTGTACTAAATGAGGCTAAGAACTGCTTCATTTAAATTAAGATGTTAGCAATGATTCCTGTTCATAAATAGTAGTGCTTATGAAATCTTGATTTTTCACTGAAAAATTTAGTTTACACATGACTTTTGCAAGCAGATCACTGCTACATCCTGGGCAAACAGTCTCTCTGAAACTGGACAGCTTCAAAACATTTTTTTCCTAAGAAGCAGTAGAATAAGAAGTACATGTCTTAAAAAAACCCAAAAAACCCCCACCCCACACTATTTTCAGATCTGTTTTTTTATAGTACGTTATACAGGAGCTAAGCCTAAAAAAAGTTCCCACAAACCTCTGCTGGTATAAACTGCAGTACTGCACAGGCAATGCAAAGTGAACTTCACTTGGGAATTGCCCTTTCCCCTTTGTTTCTGCCCTGTTCTTGATGCCTCGTATCCAGCTTGCTTAACCCCAAGACTCCTTCATTTTGATTTTATGTGGGTTCCTTGCGGCTCAAGTTACACTGTAAAAGAATTAAGCAAGCTTTTTCAAGTGAAATTATACCTAAATACAGAGTGGAAGTTTCTTTGTATTCACTGCAAGACTGGTAGCGCATTCTCAGCACCACCTGGTGGTTAAGAAATTTATCCAAACAAAGGAGCATAGGAAGTAAAGCACATGCCTCAATATCTTCCTGGAAGTGCTGAACACCAAAAATATGAGTCTCTAATGTTCATACCACTCTTTCTTCCTCTTTCTTTTTATTGTGGTGACCTCCCACAGAAGTCCATGTAACCCCACGATGCTGATCTTTGTAACTGTTCATATGATACAGCCAGCGCTTCAGCCAGGACTGTGTCCCTGTCTCAAATTTAGAGTAAAATCTCTTTAAAAGCCCACATGGAAAGACTGGCAGGCAGATCAGGGTAATGGAGGAACTGCTTCATTACTATAGTCATGTGGGGTTTTTCCTGCTACAGTGACCAGCACTTCAGATTGCTGTGAAAGGCGAGAATGGCAACAGCAATCATTTTGAGGGACTGCAGTGGTCAAAGTGTCAACCTACATGAGATGTGCTGTTCTGTCCATCCAGGTCATGCCAGGGCAGAGGAATGGCATGGAAGATAAAATGCTTATTGTGTGCTCTGAAATACACGTGACAGCTACAAATTGCAAAAAACTTGCTTTGAAATATCATTTTGTAATTTGCTTATAGTAAAAAAAAAAATAAATCCAACAATAAAATGCAAAAAGGAAATGTGCCTCTCTAGAAATAAAAACCCCAAGCCACAATGCACATTTGAAATGTACAGAGTTGGGGTGAAGTCATTTAAAAGACAGAAAATAATCTTTTTGGATGAACACCTTATTAAAGTCTTGTTTTTAAAAACTACCTTTTTGATTCCTGCTTGAAAAACTCACTAGTCTATTGAATTTCACTGAAATTCTAGAAACATCAGTCTTTCACGTATAAACACATGCTTTGTGTGTGGAAGATTGGAAGATATTGAGAAAATGCAAATGTACTAAGGTGTTTTTTCAGATAGCACTCCAGCACTCTAGGAATAATGTGTATAATCTTCCATGCTATATTGAAGCAAAAGTATTAATGCCTGGATAGCAATTTAAATTGGGCTTTCTTCATTTTCTAAAAGCCAAATAACTAAACCCACAAATATGTTCAAGGCAGGCTTGGATGGACTTACAGTTCCTTGTTCCTCTACATTTAGTAAGAAGTGTGTCAGTGATTTCTGTTTATTCAGCTATTAATTACAGAGGTGTAATAACGCAAGTCAAAACAGGACATAGACACAAAGCTATAAGCTGTACTAAAGTGCGTTCACATCTTGATTTCATTTTTTCCCCCCAATACTAGCTTTCAAATTTCTTTAACTGTCTTCCGCTAAGGTTTTCTATGTACATATCCCCTGTGATCTGAGATACACTGAAAGTGCCCCTCTTTTAGAGAACAAGTCCAGAAAGAAACATCAAGTCAAAAAAGACTTCTCTTCCTCTAAGACTTAAAAATACTGCATAAAGAAAACAGTGGGGTTAATCTATTCTGTATCAGACTATGAAAATAAAGGGTTAAAGGACAGCTTCATAAAAGCCCTTTTCTCTTGTACAGAAAGCAGGCACCTCAACCACATGTGGGACTTTAAATTCTAATTTTCTTCTTTGCAGTTTGTATCTGTTCAAACTAGGATTAGCACCACAGATCCAGGACCTACTGGGAAAAGTAGACTTCACAGGTAATAAACTGCCTATCTAATCATATGTTAGATGGTTTCTCCACGCAGTAAATCTGCTAACATTGTACATATTTTCTATTATGATCTTTCTCCTCCTGCAAGGTTGTTCTGAACACATCCTAATTAAATAGGTGGGAGGCTGCTATTTTTAATGAGTATCTGTCTCTGAAGGACAGAAGGGAGTGAATTTACATGGAATACTTGTCGTATCTTAGATTCCTTCCAAATGGGGAGGAAAAACTGCTAAGAAGCCCTGGCCACAAGCGCTTTCAAAAACATTGCATCCATATTTGTAAGTATGGTGACTCATAATTAAATTCTTATGCTTTTGTTCTGATAATATTTCTTTTTTATGTGAACAGAGGAAGAAATCAGCAACATGCGAAAGGAGCTAGAGAAGTACGGTATACAGATGCCATCTTTTAGCAAAATTGGTGGGATTCTGGCCAGTGAATTATCAGTGGATGAAGCTGCGTGTAAGTGTGGCTCTTGTTCTGTTTTCTACTAGATAATTTGACAGAACACTAACAAAATATTTTCTGTGTTTCAATTCACCCACTTTGCTATCTCTTAATAGATAACAGGAAAAGCAAGCAAGTTCTCACTAGCTATCACACTACATTGTTTGTACAAGACTTCTTGCAGTTTTTCAGTCTGCATTTTTGAGCATCTCCATTGAACCATAAGAATCGCTGCCAAAAACAGATTTGTTAGTCTTCTGCGTGGATTTAATGTTTTGGTAGCTAGTGCTCCTCTAAAATGACAAATTGAGCTCTGAGCGTGCCTCTGCACCATAGGGGCTGTCATGGAGATGGCCATGGGAACAAGGTGCCCTCTGTGAGCCTCCTTCCTGTCTTGAGCTCTTGCAGTTTTCCTCAAAAACCCAATCAGGCTTCTGTGAGGACAAGGCGCTGTTTTATAGAGACAGCTCTCCCATGGCAGGGGGGTTGGAACTTGATGATCTTTAAGGTCCCTTCCAACTCTAACCATTCTATGATATGGTGGTGCAACCATTTGCATCCATGGGCAGCCTTCGAACTGTCTGACCATTGGCATGTGACCCACAGCATGGCAGAACCCTGCAGGAGGGCACATCCTGCTGGTGCATCCAAAATAAGCTTTCCTTTTTAGAGGGATTGATGCACAGTTACAGTCCTCTTGAGTCTGTCTTGAACAGCTTCCACTCAAACCCAAAATTAAATGTTTTTGTGCTGCCCCAGCCTATCCATCTGTAAATCTGGGGGTTTTTTCTCCATTTCTATTTTTTGTTGAAGGAAGTGATATATTTAAAAAAAATAAAAATTTCCTTGAACTGCAATGGCACAAAATGAAGTGCGCCCTTTTAAATCCATGCTTGAACTCTAGTTATTTTGTTCAAAATCCTAGCCCTTTTCAGAAGGGCAAACTGAAGTCTGGAAGGGCTGGCTTGACTATGTTCCATGGCACAGTAGGTCACTGATACAAACCACTAACAGTACTGCAGACTGTACATCAGGAGGTGGGAGGAATAAAAAGGCTGAATTATAATTAAATTCCATTCCAATTTTGTTAAACCTTGCAAAGTAGCATAATTGAAACAAGCTGATTCATGATGTTACTTGGTGTGCAGAAGTTTCCAGACCTTAACTTAAAACATACTTCCTTAATTTTTTTGCTTTGTCTGTGTTGTATATTTTTGAGCCTGGTATAGCTTAATAAGTGCACCCTTCTGTAAAGTTAGCTCTTAAAATACTGCCTCTGGAAGTGGGGGTAGTTTGTCTCCTTTTTTAGCAAGTTTTCAGATTTAGTGATTACCAAGCACTTTTCCAGGGAGCTTCCTTCCTTCCATGAAGATGAAAGGCCTGCAACTTCCTTATCTGAAAGCTGTTTATAGTGTATGTAGGTTTCCCTTTAAGTTCTGAAGTCTTTTCAGTCTTCAATAGAAAAGCAGGGTTTCCTGATGCTGGTTCTGTCCCTTTGGGCAAGGAGTGTGTGTGTTTCCTGCCCCAGAACAGGAAACATCTGCTGTGGGAACCCTCGTGCACTAGTGAGGTTGGATGTGGAGTTCCTGCTGTAGGAAAGGGTCTACCATCCTGCTTGTGAAATGGAGTAAGCAAAAGGGGATATGAAGTGAAGTAACTGTTGGTGATTCCTGCTGGGCTGTCAGCAATACTAGGAATCGGTGTGCAAAGAGTAAGCTTAAGTGCTTTCAAAGCAAGTGTATTCTGCAAGTAACCCTCACTGTTATTCCATGCTTCCAGACTACTCTTTCAAGTCCAGTCAGGCTTCTCACTGTTTCTCCTGGTAGACGGGTTCACAACGTCCACCAATACCTGTTCACGTCTCTCCTAGCCTTGAAGCTATCTTTTCACTACTTTGTTTCCTAGCTCCACTTATATCAGTGAAGCCTCTTACACAACTGGGGAAGAGATTACATCCTTCCTATGTGTTTTGTTATATGAGGATGTAGGGGTCATATGTGTGTCTAAGGATGGTAGTCTTCTCTTAGCCCCTTGAAGCTGAACTGAGCTTTCATAGAATACAGCAAGTTGGAAGGGACCCATAAGGATCATCAAGTCAAACGCCCGGCTCCTTGCAGGACTACCTGAAAATAAACTGCATAGCTAAGAGCGTAATACAGATTCTTCTAGAATTCTGACAGGCTTGGTGCTGTGACTACTCCCCTGGAGGGTCTGTTGCAGTGACTGAGCACCTTCTCGGTGAAAACCCTTGTCCTAATGTCCAATCTGAACTTTCCCTGTTTGTAAAGTGCAAAGTTCAAAAGAACCGGTGTATGTCTCTGTTTGCTTCTCCTCCACCATGCCAGCGGCTTATGTTTCCAATCTGATGCTGTGCTGAACTGAGCTAGAGTAAAATCATTTTAGAACAACTTTCTAGCATGAATTTAACGCTAAACAATGGATTATCCAATAGCTAGATGAGTTGTTCCAGTAACTGCCTTCTCTGAGAACACAGAGCTTCACTTCATGCTTCATTTGCACATGTTGATTTTCCAGTGGCCTGCTCTTCAGTTTTACTTTCCTAAATTTGTATACCTCCTTGGTTTTCTAAAAACTCAAACTTCCTAATCATTGACAAGTATCTTTCATATACTGAAAGAAACTGAAGGCTTAAACTCACATATATAGACCTTCAATTAAACTTAATCCAAAAAGTCCTTTTTACTGAAACCTTTTCTCCAGTTTAGCAAAACCATGCAAGACCACATAGCAAGTAAATACTGATAGAATTAGTAAAGGTGGCATTTGTGTTTTACCTCACATCTCATTGGTGGCATGAAAATAAATCCTAGACAAGCTGCTGTGGCAATAAATGGGGAGCTGCTGTGTTCCTCCTTTGCAGTAAGATCTCAGGAATCAGATTTTACGTAGTAATGTCTGTAAAATCTTTGAAATTACTATGCCACCAGACAATTATCGGGATCGCTTTGTGGCGTGAAGGTCCAGATGAACTACAGCTCTAGGGAAAGTCCTTCATCTAGACTGATCTTAGGTCCAAATGTGTGCAAGGAATATGTGGGAGGGGTGTTAGAAAATTACTCTATACCTAATTCAGCTGCCAGTGGTTTTGATTTTGTACATTCATGTAAACTTGCTGTGTGGAAAAGCAAGAGTATTTCTGACTCAAGCATTTGTTTAGCAGTTGAAGTTTTCTTGTTTTCTCAAATGAAAGGTTTAACACTTAAGCTGGTCAATGACAGCAATGAGTCCTACGCAAGACTCCCTTCTCTCGTGCAATAACGTTTTGGGAACCCTGCAAAGCTCTTTCCCCCTCTGTTTGAAGTTTGCTGTCCTGTGGCTTTGCAGGTGATGGACGTAAGGACTCTTAAGCCACTGTCTCTCTGGTTCCCCAGCTTGCTCATGGAGATCCTCAGTAAAGGAGCCAGTTCATCCCAGGCAGGCTTGTATGTGGTGTGCAGGGCTGCACCTTGCCTGGGGAGTCTTAACTACGTTTCTGAAAGACAAGTTTCATGGCGTTTGAGCTTCCTTATTCTTGTGTTGCGTCTTTCAGATGAAGTTAGTTTAGCCAATACTTTCATACGTCTCATATCTTTATGGAAATTAAAGCAGCTTTAAGAGAAAACCTACCAAAATGCTTTCAATTCCTGCATAATTGCCTTCTAAATGACATAGGACTCGAACAATAAAATGCAACTCATGTTTTATCTTCTGTCAGTAAAATAGTAGCGCCTGGTTGGGAGAAGGACTAACATGGAACAGGCAGCAATGTGCCACCTTTGAGCAAACATTGAGTGCTATGTTGCTGCAGTCTAAGGGAAACCTTGGGGGTGGGATGTTTGAAGGGGAATATGTAAATTGTTTGACATATGTTAAACACTTCAAATAAGTGACAAGAAATAGTGTCAGTTTGGAATACGTTTTGCTTCCTGAAATTTAGGATTGTGTTTTTAATTTTAGTGCATGCAGCAGTAATAGCAATTAATGAAGCTATAGAGAAGGGAATAGCTGAGCAAACCATTGCAACTCTGAGGAACCCAAACGCAATGTTGCTGAACGTGGATGAGGAACTTGCACAGGACTATCAGAATGAACTCTTTGAAGCTAAGAGAAGAAAAGAATCAAATGCAAGACTTAAGGTAGTGGTATTTTATTAGCACTCCTAGTATACATGTTCCTTCATGTTGCTTCTCATGCTGTAGTATTACTGTTTTTAAAATTAACTTAAATTAATTTTAAAAATTAGTGCAATTAGGAAAAAACCCCCCACTTTTAAGCTAATTAGGTAAATAATGGTAATGCAACATGCTGATAGCCAATTTTATGGGAATGATTATGTGAATGAGTGTGGCGTAGCTTAACTTTGACCGAAGGATAAAATACCAAAAGACTAAAGAAAGAAAAGATTGGCTTTCCTCTATCAACTGTTTTAAAGAAAACCAGTTTTTTGTTTAAAAAGTTGAAAAAGAATGGTATCGTTTTTGAACATTAAGTATAATCTCTGTCACAGATATTTCATGTGTAATTATTTGCTCTGTTTTTCACATGAGAGCTAACGTTTTCTGTAGTTGAAAAATGCTTCACTGTATCTATATGGCTATTTTACAGGGAGAAGAAAATACTGTAAATATTGCTCAGCCAGTTACCATAAAGGACTAATTTCTCTAGCTCATGTGGTCATCAAATTCCTTTGCAAATACATCCAGCAAATATTTCAGCTGATGCAGTTTTAATGAGTCCTGTTAATAGATTTTCTCTCTGCAAAATTTTTGTGTGTACTAGCAACAATTTTGTTTTCTTAGAACGGCACAATCTCTGAAGAAGAGAGAGATGTCTACGAGGAGCTGCTGACACAAGCTGAGATTCAAGGCAATATCAATAAGATAAACAGTAAGCCATTTTGGATCATTACAGAAGTGTGTGCACAACATGGTCTCCCAGATTCCAGCTGAACACAACTTGAATCTACATGAATAAAACAAATATTTCTGTGGAAACTTATAAAATACGCAGAAGTAGCTAATGTTTGTCTGCAACAGCTTTTTCTCGCTGCTCCTTCTCTACTAATCTTTTGTGGGGCTAATGTCTGTGTTTGTGTGTTTTGCTACAAGGATCCCTCAGTTCAGAATCAATTGTTTATTGCCTGCTCTGTTTCCTCATGTTTGAGTTCCTTTTGTGTGCAGAATACTGTAAATTTTGACCCCCTCTTCTATATGGAGCTGAAATTTATTCATAAGTTTGTAGTTAGCTGTGGTTGAACTACTCCTACACAGGCTTTCAACAGAGCCAGATGCTCCCATTGTAGGATTTGGTCTTGAAATAGATAATCCTCTGCTGGATAAAGATTGTCACCCTATCTGGCTTTTACAAAAAGTAAGATGCTGACAGCAATGGACTTTTCCTTGCAAAAGTGTATTTGCTGTTTATAAGCATTGTTTTTATTTCAGTTCACATATCTTTAGTTGAAGTGAATGAGGCTATTGACCGGCAAGATGAAGTGGCACTGATGGCAGGTTTGAACCGTCCTGCTCTGAGCCTACTTGAAGTTCTGCCACAAAATTCCTCATGGTACCTTTTGCAATTGTGTGATTCTAAAGAACAGAAAATGCAGGTAATGGAACAGGTACTACGCATCAGTTTGCTGCTTTTTTAGCTGAATTTAATCCAGAGAGAAATTGCCTTTACTGTGACTTCAGCATCACTTATGGATCAGTTTTATAAAAGTTTTAGATTAATTGATGTAGTAATTGACACCAAAGTAGCTGCATTTGCTCTGAAGACTGTGATGCTCTTATAAGTAGTTACTAACTAAGCTATAAGAAGAAAACTTGAGATACAGCATGCAGCCCCTAATACAATGTTTGCTTTGAAAATGAGTTATAACTTGAGTACAATGAAAGGTAACATTGAATCATTAACTGCAAATGATAGTCAATTGGATTTTAAGGAGAAAATCCATCCTTCTGAGTAAGATGAAAATCACAGGAAAAGATTAATGCTGTGTTTGCTGTGACATTGTATTTGATGCACAGGGGATAGTACAATCAAATCCTAGTGTCCCATCAAGGGGTTTTATCCCTTACCTCCCATCAAACTTAAAGGCATAATTAAATCTTTTTTTTCTGATCCGTTAGACAGCAGGGGTTCCAAATATGCTCGACAAAAGTGAAATACAGAAAGAAGTTAGTGTTGCCAATGCGGAAGCTGAGGCTCACAAGCTTAGTGAGTAATGGTTTTAATACTCATTTTTTTTACCATCACCGTTTAAGTATGTTATGCTGATGAATTCAATCCACTACTTGTGTGTAAACAAGGTTTCCCAAAACAAAGCCGTACGCATTGCATTTTATTTTTGTAACTGTTCGGAGTGTCACAATTGCCAAGTCACCAATCTGTGCTGCATTGGATATATTCTTTATCTGAGGTGTATTTTTTTTAATAACTTGAGCCACTGGTAAACACATTGGCTAAAACTGAAGACAATGCATGGCTTGATGGCTTGAACAAATATTTATCAGTGCAGTATTAATCCTCACTTGGAAGCATTGACCATCCTTCTAGAATTAAAATAGCATGATCACATGAAAGAATATTTTGCAATCCCACTGCAGAGGAAAACTGCTCTCATCTTTAGACACATGTACCTAAATCTAACCTGTTCTTAGACTAAGACTGCCACAAAACACATTATAGCTTGTAAAAAAAAAACCCAAAAAAACATATATATATATATATAGTTAAGGGGGATCTAAATTTGCAGGGCATGTATTTCTGCTTTTGACTGGAAACTTTTTTGCTAGGAAGTTCAGCTCTGTTTAAACCACTGTCATTTTTCATGCTATATCTGGGCATGGCTTAGTGGCTGTTTTGTCTCTGGTGGTATTTCCAGTGCTTTGAATCCAGGCTGACTGCTTTAGTAATGTGACTTAAAGGCTGTGCTGTGAGGTGAACTTAAGTAAGAAGATAAGTTTGACTTGCTACCTTAAATGTTAGCCAATTTTAAATGGGTTAGGTGTTGTGAGCAGTGCTTTGTCTAAAAGAGTTGCTCCTTGGTAAAGGAAATGAGGAGGAAAAATATGATGTATGAAAAGCAGTAACAGTGATCTGGAGACAAACTTATTGGTTATGTTTGGTTTGAAAAGGGAAAAATAGTGGGTTCTTTAATTGGAATGTGAACAAGGTGTCTTGCAAGTTGCATGCTCAGTTCCCACGTTAGAAATCAGTAGCTTGGTTATTGACTATAGAGCTAGTCTAGTCCATTTGTGGGCTCTGACTCTTTTCCTCTTTGCTCTTTTCTCTAAAAATGCATGCATGCCACATCTTTGAGAGCCTTTCCTTTTTCTAACCTCAGGGATAGCCAATAGAGACAGTCCTCAAGAACAACATGGCCCCATACGGCCATGCTTCAGAACAATTGAAATAAGAGGCGAGGGGCTTGTTTAGGTGTGCCTGGTTACTTAGAAAGGTTTTCAAAGTCTTTGCGTTGTATAATAAGATCTGAGTGTTTCTGCATCATGAACTGTGGATGGTGTCTGCTGTACAAGCAATCTTGTACAGACTTGAGAAGTCAGTGGTGACTAAAAACATTCTCTGGATAATAGCATACAGAAAACCCATAAGATAAGGTGAAGGAGATTGGGGTTATTTTGCTGATGGAAATGACATTTACATAATTGTCATTCTTTACCCTGCCACATGCACTCTAATCTTCAAGGTTGTTTCCTTTTGCGCAAGACCAGAGCAGTCCCTTGTACAACGTGTTCCTGGGTGCGTCCTGGCCAGGGTTTCTTCAGAGTTGGCTCCTCCAGGTGTGCCATTATGGTGGCTGTGACTAAGTTAAGGGGTGTTGAAAGGTTTCTTGCAGCTGCTCAAGTGGGAAGTGTTTTTCAGCATTTTTCTGCTGGGGTTCAAACCTCCGCTGAAGTCAGTTCAGCAGAAGGCAAAACAGATGAGTTGTTCAGGTACTGAAAAGGGGTATGTGCATACACCTCAATGGTGGTCTGTTTAATTTGAAATTTGAGCCGTAGATAATGTCTAGATGACAGTGCTTGTGAGGCCTGATCTTCTACACTGTTAGACAAATGAACAGGTAGCATAAAGGAAGTCCTAGAAGCTATAGTATGTGGTTTTCCATCAGTTTAGCTACTGAAAATCTCAACCCCCAAGGCATTTGACTAATTTTTACCAGGCTTCCTGAAATGGACAATAAAAACATCATTGGCGTTGCCAGACAGGCTTGTTCTAGCTAGCTGAGTTAGATCTATGCCAAAAGGAGGAGGCAAGTGAGCAAATGTCGCAGAAGGAAAGCAGGAGCATTTGGGGTGAAACATGACAGAGGCACTGGAGCTGCCATACTCAGCAGCACCTGCTGCAAGCAAACACAGGAGGGATGTTCAGTCTTTCTCTGTGCTAGGATGAGGTAAGCTCCTTGTTTTGGGTTAAAGGTATAATAAGCAGTCTCTAAAAGTCCAGAAAATTATTTGCTGTGTACCTTTGAATAGACACTGGTTTTGCAACAGTCAGGGGTTGTATCTTGAAGAATCTCACACAAATATTTTTTTCTCTAACAACAGCAAGAGATATTCTTTGGAATAACCTAATTGTCGTCTACATGGCATAAAGAGCAAACGGCATATGAAAATTAATAGGATTTTCTTTCCCTGCTGTTCTCTAGAACTTATAGCTGTTGACAATATCAATACCGCAATTCGTAACTGTGATGCTAGTAAAACACTGATTGCACTGATGAAACCGGAGGCGCAGCTGCCTGTTGTTCACTCATTTGCTGCTGCTGTCTATCAGACTGAGCTGTTCAACCTCCAACAACAGAATGCTGTGGTAAGAGCGAAAAGCTTACAACCTGCTCGCTGATGTTATGTAGTCAAACCATGAAAGAGCACAAACATAGCATGTTGTTGTGTAAAATTAGACTTAATTCTCTTGCCGTGGTGTTACGTATTGCATGAATGGTTTTGGTTGAATAGGCAATACTGAGTCACAGAACTTGTTTCTTGACACACTTTGCTCTGGCTGAGCTCTTGTGTTGCAGCAAATTGACTGATATTTTTTAATTGTTGCATGCTCTTAATGAGGACTAACTCTGTTCTATGTATTATGTAGAAAAGTAATCCCCTGCTATGAGGGTAAAACCAGAATAGACGGGATTGTGAGGCAAAAGAAGTAAAGGCTGAAGGGATATGTAGCAAACCCAGTAAGCTCTACTACCAGTGTTGTGTTAATCTAACGTGCCTGTGACAAGGAAATTTGACAGGCTTTTTAAATTAAGTCCATCTCCTTGATGGTATCTAGAGTGTGTAACTCAAATTCGTTACACTGCTTATCTAGCTTCCTGACTGCGGTACGTTATTGTCCTACAGAACTACCTGGCACATGATGAACTGTCTATTGCAGTAGAAATGTTGTCAGCTGTTGTGTTGCTAAACCAGGCCTTGGAAAATAAGGACATCCTAATGATAAAGAATCATCTCAGTAACCCGTGCATTGGCTTCAATAATGTGGAAGAGGAAAACTTTCAACGGTAAAGGTCCATTTTTGTCTTGTCTGGATGAGACTTGGCAACTTCTACAAAAGGATAAGCTAGCTGGGCTGTCTTGTGTTGTGGCTATGAAGTTGAAAGAGCTGCAAGATAAACATCTGTGTTAGAAGTTAATAAGGAATAATATGACGATTGCTGAACTAGTGTATCGAAGTATAAGCCATCAGACAACCTCAGATGTTTGGGGGCGGAGGATGTGTAAGGTCCAGGGGAAACATCCTCAGAAAGCAAACATTAAGATCTGACAAGAATTTTTGCAGACACTAAAGCATGAACCAACTGTAGCTGGAAACTGTTAATCAGTAACCTCTCTGCAATGCTGAAAGAAGATCTTTGGAACGCGGCAGTGTTTAATGCCTTAAGCTCCAGGAGGTCCCTTAAACAAGCGCTGACCCTTTTTTAGCTTGAGAATTGCAAAGGTCTGAAAAATGTAGCACAGTCCTGCTGGCTAAAAAGCTGAGTACAACGCTGTGGCACATGTGCATGTTCAACACTAAATTATAGCCTTTGCTCAGCTGCCAGCTGCTTGTGTTGCCACGTGCCTGGCTTGTAGCAGCACATGGCTGTGACCCCTGCGCTCTTCTGTGTATCTGCAAAAAATGACAGGCAACACTATGATTTGTGTGAGACCTGACCCCCCCCAGGAAGAGGGGGTGGAGAGTATGGGGGCGTGGGCCGGTTCTTGCCTTGGTCACAGGTGGTGGAAAGCTCCATGTGCTGCTAGGAGGCATTACTAGGCAAAAGAGACAGCAGTGGCTGAAGATCTTCACCAGGCTGCCAGGGAACACGAATCTGAGCGTGACCCTTGCTAAGTGTCTCAAAGCTGAAGGGGGCAAACAGGATAGGAATAAGAGGCCAGTGTTTTGGTTAGAGGGAACAGAATGCTGTAAGGTGGAGCAAAATTAATCTGACACTTGGCCTTTGCTAATGTGAGGTGGTGCTTGTGGGAGGGAGAAGCAGTGTTATACAGAAATGGGTCCCAAAGTGTCCAAGCGCAGCGCTTTTTGGCTGGTGTTACTGTAAGCTGATCTCTAAATTAAGCTTCTGGGCAATACAAATGAAGCACTAGGAATTAGTTGGAGCAGAGAATAAAATAAAGTTTTATTATGCCATTATGAAAACCTGTGCTGCCGACTGTATGCTGAATATTGCAGGAAGCTTTGATTGCACAACACCAGAAGGAATAAAGTAGAGCTAGAAAAAATTCACTGAGGGAGATGGTGTTCAATGGCTTTCTACCAGAAGAGATGAACTTGTATAAATGTGTTTCTTAGAAGACAGAATTTAGGGGAAATATGACATAGGCCTACAAAAGTGTGCGTGTTGCGGGGAAGGAAGTTGCTAGCTTTTCCTAGAAATTTAGGTTTTATTTTCTTATGAGAATTGGAGAGAGGAAAGATTGGATGCTATGAAATATCAATTTTAAAATACACATAAGGAACTGCCATCACACAAAACACTTAAATAGTGGGGTTCATTCCTCAAGAATATGAGATTTCAAATTAGAGTAAGTAAACTAATGGAGCACAGCATTTTTTGCAACTATTAAACTAATAAGTAGCCTCCAGCTTGGGAAGCCCTTAAATGCAGGCAAATCAGAGCAGGAAATGATGATTGTCTCCCGTATTTTTTTTCTGGCAACCAGAAACTCAGGTTTCTGCTGGAAATGGAAGACAGGTATTTGATCTTTACATACTGTGGCAGTTGTATGCTTGATTTAGGAACACGAAAATTATTTAATTTATGTGCACATGCGTTGACACTTCTGTGAAGATTTCCAGCTTATCTTGCTCTGTCATCCTTCTAAGAAGAGCAGACAGAGGCTACAGGTCCTCCTGTGCTTGGAGGACCTTGAGCTGTGGGGAGTGGGGCATCATCTGCCCGTGGCCCATCATCCTCTGCATGGAGGTAGCAGGAGGTGTTGCCACCTGATACTAGGGCAGAAATTCTGGTCTTTGACTTAGTGTAGCAAGAAACTGACCATAATTTCTCCCAAATCTGTGTGTAGTGACATACAGCAAAGTGTATGTCCAGTGTATGCATTGCTGAGTCTATCCCATGTTGCCAAGAAAAATGCTCTGAGGTAGTGTACAGGGCCATTTTTTTTTCAGATCCTGAAATGCATGCATAGAACCAGCAAGGCAGCTTGCATGTCTGTATAATTTCTGGCAAGAGATGAATTTGTCTGAATTTATTAATTGAAAAGAATACTAGGCACTAAATGATGGATGATACATCTGACTAATTCTTTATGGCAGTTTATCTTGTATATGAAATACACTTATGTATTTTATATCTTCTTATAGTTATGCTGATACACTATTGTCTATTAAGTCAGAGGCTTCATCTCAAGGCCAAGATTATTTAAGCTGGAATGATATCCAGAACTGCATTGACATGGTTAATATGCAAATTCAAGAAGAAAATGAAAGTAAGTAATTCTTCCTCTACATCACCCACAGCGATGATAGTCTAGTCCTTAGTACATAAATCTCTGTGTGGAATGGCCTTGTACATTTAACATTCTTCAAGAGAGAAGTGTGTTAAATAATTTTGAACACCTGTTGGTTGTTAAATGTCCTCAGAGTATTCTTGGTTATGTTTTGACTGGCTGAAAGATATCATAGGGTGCCTGCCTTCTGCAGGCATGGTTCTGAACACTTGGCAGTATCTCCATATTTGTACTGAATGGTCCTGCTTTGGGGGTTTTGAAGAAATTGTAAGCAAAGAGCATACTGGGGGTCAGAGGAAGAAATGACAGGCAGTGTCCTGTGGAAAAGGGGTTTTTTTTAATGCTAAATGACTTCTGAGCCTTTTCTTTTTTTTTCTTTTTCTTACAAGAAACTTGGTAAGAAGTTAAGCAGTGCAATTATCTGTCCTGCTCTCCTTTTAGGTAACTTGATTTCCTGGCTGAGAGTAGCTTCTTATGCCAAAATTTTTCCAATATAAATTGATTGCCCTAAACTGGTGGTGTTATATTAAATATGACAGCTCATCATTTGGGCTTCAAAAATGCTAAAGGACTAAGATTCTCCACTGGATATATAAGTATGGGTTTTTAATTTTTTTTTTAAACTAAAATTTGAGGCTATCAAGTGATGTCCGATTTGCTGGAGCAAGGGAAGGAGGGGGTGGCTTTCAGACTGCTTACCACCTGGGAAGCAGTCTGGAGTTTAGTCTGAGAGCCTTGGTAAGGCGTAGGCTGTTTCCAGAGCGGCACCGATGCGTTGTGGGTGTGCCCTCCCCGCGCTGCCATCAGTGTCCTGCATGCTACTGTTTCACACTGGTAAGGGAAGCTTTATCTTAACAGAAATACCAAAACTGACTGGATTGTTGCTTACTAAATCTTGTCAAGCAGCTGCCGCAGACCCTCATGGCTTGCTGGCAATGTATGCCCTCAGGCAGGGTGGGATGCTGAGCAGATCATTTGGCTGACATCATTGCTTTTTTGCCTGAAACTCCGCAGTCACTAGGAGTGGAAGGAGGCCTTAAGAAAGGTGGTCTTACATTAGGAGAGTCAGTCTCTAGTACTGAAGTAGCTGCACAGGGTTTTGGTGACACCAGCCTCTGCCTGGGAATGGTTATTTGGGGCAGAGGGGAGAGGATGAAGGGTGGCCTCTGTTTCCATAAGCAAGTCCATATGTCTGTGCAGTCCCTCTCTGCCAGGACCCCAGAAAAATTGCTCATTCCCAAAGCCTTATGAGGGCATGGATTCATGACCCTACCAGCTGGGCTGTGATGGGTCTGGCTGACTTGGTGAGAGCAGATGCCAGCAGGGATGCCATCCCTCACAGGTGATGGGAAAGCCCTTGTCTGGTGCCCTTCTAGGGTGGCTTTAGGGAGAAAGTACCTCAAGCAGTGCATTTCAGCACTGTTCGGGGGTAAGAGGAAAATGATTTTTAAAATGTTGAGACCAGTCTGAAGAAAATGAGTTAGAGGTTTTATTAGATACACTGAGCCATGTTACTTGCTGGCTGAAGTCCTGAGTGCCCCTGGTCCGAACAATCAAGTGATTTCTTATAAAGGTCAACATTATCAGACCGGTTATTTAAGGTGAAACTTAAAGAACTGAGGTTAAGGTGCTATGTAATGCAGCAGCTTGGGAGGTGAGGATATATGTATCTGTCCAAATAAGGATTTCAAGTAATCTGCTCTGAAATGACCTGAAAACAAGTCTTTCAATGCTGTGAGCCAATGTGTAGGTGAACATATTTAGATGTGATGCCTTAACTTTCCATAAGCTTCACGTAGGTACTCCTGCCCTGAAAGAAGGGAAGTCAGTTTTCCTCTTTTCAGCAGTGATATGTTTTATTTTTATGAAGATGTGGGTTCAGATGAATCAATAACTGTGGCAGTTAGGAAAGCTTTACAACTTAATAGCTTTGGATATTTGAGCAGAAATAATTTTAAATCAGCTGCTGTTGCTGCCTCTGCTTCCTTGTTACTTGATTTTTCTGTTCTTCATGTTACTGCTTTACTTGTAGCCGATATCAGATAAATTGCAAATTTCTTTGATAACTACATCTTTAATTTTTCTATTTCATAGGAATCATTGCAATTGGCCACATTAATGAAGCAATTGACCAAGGAAACCCTGAGAAAACTCTAGAAACCCTACTGTTGCCCACAGCCAAGCTGCAAGACGTAAGACCAGTAAATGCAAGGCATTATCAGGATGTTCTGCACCACGCCAAAGCACAGAAATGCAAGGTTAGAGCTTTGACTGTTACTGTTTGTCAGAACCTAAATGCCAATTCTTTTCACTTGCACATGTGTCACTATCCTGTTCCCCCAATGTTTGGATTAGCTGTGCTGATGGGGTTGTAAATAAGCCAATGGCAACAAACTGGCAGTGAGAAATTTGCCACAAAACTTATTCTGACTGGCAAAAGGGATTAATTCTCAGTATATTAATTCTGTATGTGTATCATTACTGACTTGACATAGCCTTGCTTATTTTCAATTCTAGTTGGCTGCTGCAGCTATTACAAAATGTATACAGCAGCAGCCCTGATATAGTTACGAATTTGTGCAAGGATCTACTACTGGAATGTGTTGGGCAGGTAGCTACAATATAGATAGGAACTGAAGTGTTTGCCAGAAAGGAGTCATAGTCATGCTGAAGGAGTCATGGTGTTCCTTAACAAACTTCTGGTAAGTACTTTGAGTGGTCTCAGTTACTTAAATGTGGTGGTTTAGAGTAGTGGAGTCTTTGTACATGTTTCTGTTTTGACTTTATCATGCAACAACATACTGGTCATCTTGTGTGTGCCCTCAGTTTAAACCTATCTCAGCAGGATATTGCTGTCTGCTGCCCCAAAAGTGGGGCCCTGGTGAGCGTCACAGCTCAAGGAAGTGTAAACAAAGATCAGCCTAACAGCTTGCAGGATGTGGCTGAACACAAGCTTAGCTAAAAGATACTAGCGTGGCACTTAAAATGTCCAGTGTTTGGAAAAGACACTTAAAATCCATATAATGCAGAAAGTCCCCGAACTTTGTCTTGTAGAAATATATTCTAGCTACCCCTCCACCTCACATCCAGTACCTGCTGTGAAACAGTGTGTTTCTGCAATCCAGTCAGAGCTCTCAAAAGCCGTTTGCACGTCTCAATTTCCTGCTTGAGTTCCCAGGTAAGGGCTGGTTCCACTGAGCCCTGGATCCTGAAAAGCCTCCTCCCTTGCCACGTGTACTAGGGAGGGTTTAGAGCATGCTGACTACTTTACCTGTCCTGGAAGGGTCAGGGTTGTTATCTGTGTGCTGAGAGCGTCTGTGCAGGTGGTGGCTGCACAGCGCTGGCCTGGGACATGCCAGACACTTAGCGTAGAGGGAGCGATCCAGGATGTCTCCCAGGCAGAGACCTACATCCCACAGGTGCCTACCTGCCTGCACGGAGCTGCCCTGCCCTGCCTCGCTCCTGCCAGCTGCTCCCCAGCTGCAAACCCAGTGCCTGCTCCTGTCCCTGTGTGAATGTGCTGGTAGGAAACAAACAGGTGTCTCCAAGTTTTTGAATAAAAATTGTGCAACCTCTTTGAAATCTTCTTGTTCAGAAAATTGTGGTGTTCCTAGAGACTTCCACTGGCCTTATCTCTGGAAGTATTTTGGTTTTGCAGTCCTTTGACAACAATTTAAAACATCTCCTCTGTAAACAGGAGCACTGCTCTTGTTTAGGAAGAGAGCAAGACGTTGTGCTATATGTGCTACTAAAAAGAAATACTCAGATGCATTAATCTGACTTATTCTCTGTGAGGGTCAATCACATGAACATCACCATTCTTTAGGTAAAGATATGACTTAGATCGAAGTTTTCTTAAAAGAAAAAAAACAAATCCTAGTAGAATTTAAAAGACTGCAATATCAAAAGTGTGTCTACTACTTATTTTTTTCTCAGTCTGTTTATAAAGCAGATCTGCCTTTAATTCTGTTTAGCATGTTTTAAGAGTGAGCAACCATAAAAGGAAGTATTTGATTTACAAGGATCAGATAGGTCTGCCTGTGAACTTCCTGTGTTCCCCAGCATCTGGAAAAACATATGGGTCAAACCTGCTTGCTTATTCTAACAAGCCTGATGTCACGTCCTTGTAGCTGTGGCAACTTTGAGGAAGTAGTCTGCACCCAACTCTCCCAGTACCCATTACAGGCCTTAATCTTGGATCACACCTACTTGTTACTTTCTTGAAATTGAGAACACAAACCTGGAACTTATTTATTCCTGTAATGTTAAACCACAGTTTATAGCAGCTCTCAAGGGTGTTTCAAATGAAATGTATTCAGGTCCCAGTGAAGAGAAACCCTGTGTTTAGGGAGTGATTGTAGATACTTGAAAAGTTAAACACATGTGCCAAACACTGAAATGGTTCCTGTGTTATTTTGGTTTTTGAGTGATAAGCACACAGGCTTTACAGTTAGGTTTATGTTTTTTATATTTACAATAGTTGTATAACATCTGGATTGCTTTCAAGTTACCTTTTAAATCCGTTCTTGTGCATGTTGAAGGAATGGCATGATTAAAGCTAACTTAAACTGCTTGAAGACATTTTCCAGTGCAAATGATTTTAAGTAAAGTTTTTTTACAATACTATTATCAGACTGATGTAAGACACTTTTTCTCATCCCCGTCTTACATGCTGCAGTTACAAATACAAATGTCAACCACTGAGCTCATTTTGTAGGAACTTACACTCAGTATATATGTAGCTTTTGAGTTTCTGTAAAGGTAAAAGCTGACCCTTTGCTTTGTTAATGTGGACAATCAATCATGACTGGCTTCAGCATTTGTAACACTGTAGGTATTTCCTGTGAGGATGTGGAAATAGAGAATACTACAAAATAGCTTCCCTGTTTTGCTTACCAAGCAAGAACAGTACAAGCCTGGATTCACACTGATAAGGGTTAGCTCCCAGCAATCTTCACGGGCTAGAGGAGTGCAGGCGCTGATGAAGTGGAAGAACAAGTCTCTAGTGCAAAGCTGGTTAAGCAGCCTCATGGGAGATGCTGCCTTGAAATTGTCAGGCTCCATGTCTATGGCTGTAGATTTGCTGCTCCTTGAACTTATGGGGACTCTGGCTTTTTATTCCCAGTGCAGTATCCGCTCTTGGCTATGTGACAGGGAGCTTCTGCAAATCTCAGCAGCTCCCGGGCATGTAGAAAGTGCTTTTACTTGTTCCCACTGGGCCAAAAACTTTTTTTCACACCACTGTTCCTGCAGTGATCATGGGCTGAGAGATAATTTGAAGTATTTGGAGACCATGGGCCTAAAAGTGCTGTTCTGGTATTGATTCCTCTTGCGGTGTTCAGAGGCTGCGGTGACTGATATTCTGCTTTCTTCCTCTGTGGCCATGAAAAGCAATCTTCTCAGAAGGAAATGGAGGTGCAGACCCAATTCTCTGTATCTAGGTACATCAGATGTTGTAATACACATGATAAAATTAGAGATGGAGAAGTGTATCTCCAAAGACATTCCTTGTGTGGTGTGTGGAAGAAAGTAAACTTTACTGAGGTTGGGGTTTTTTAACACTTTTTAACTTTAAGTTTAATCGTTGCACCTGAGGTTTGCTGCCTGGGTTAATACTAACAAAATCAAAATTCCAATAATACAAATAGAGAACTAAATTCATTTTTCCCTGGATATTTTAACCATTGTTAGATAAATATTGGATTGACTTCTAATTTTTGACATGAGAAAATAAAGAAAAGGATCAAGGCAACTGTTTAAGCTGCTAAGGCATAAAGCAATTAGATAAAAAGAATACAACCCATCTGTGTTGTAATAGTAATAGTTGATGTGATGGATAATGAGGATGATATTGCTTGGCACAAAGCAAATAGCAAAGATGGTAAGGATCAAAAGACTGACTTTAACGTACCAGAACCATTCATGAGTCTTGAGTGTTCGTATAATTGAGACGTAGCAGAAAACAATAGTTGCAAGAGGTATTAAAAACCCGAAGATAGCTAAAGAAACGTAGTAGTAAAACTGGAAGGAAGATATTGTTTCACAGGCGTTGTGCACATCATGGCAAGTATAAATGTCCAGCTGTTTTACGTAATAGCTTTGCTGCATTATACAAAGTGGGAGCATGTACAAGAAGACAATGGTCCACACGGTAGCGCAGACTGCGATGGCGTAGGCACGCTTCGGCAGGCTCTTGTAGGTGAAGGGATGAACAATGGCCATGTAGCGGCTGATGCTGATGCATGTGAGCAGCAGAATGGAGCAGTACATGTTGCCATAAAACACTGCAGTGGTTGTTCGACACATCATTTCCCCAAAAATCCAGTTGTTCCCATTGATGTGGTATGCTATTTTGAAAGGCAGCATGATGCAGAAGAGCAGATCTGAAACTGCCAAGTTTGTGTAGAGGATGGCAGTGCACACAGACCGGACTCTGAAGAGCAGCATCCACAAAATGATGGCATTAGACGGTACACCCAATAAAACAGCACTGAGGTAGACAGCAGGTATTAGCTTGGTGCTCAGAGAACTGGTCAGGTACTTCAGCGTGGTGTTGTTAACTTCTGTCAAAGTGGAGTCATTTGACTTTTTTGAAGAGCATTTGTGTTCTCTGATATGGATGGTTGTTGTTTCCCCTTCCACAGCATAAGGGGGGATGTAATCGTAGTCTCTTGCTGAAATTCCACGGAAAGTCTTGATAAGAGACACAGTTTTAATTGCAGAGCCATTCAGTGAAAATTCTGAAGCTTAAAAAAAAAGTTAAAATTGTTAAAAAAGGCAAGCTACTGGATTAGCAATATAATTCACCTTCAGGTATGGAGAAAGGAAACAACATCCATATGTGAAAAGCAATACACGTTTAAAAGGTTTGGTGGCATTCGCCTTTGCTTTGGATGTTCATATCAAATGTACTCAAGGACCATCTTCACTTTGTCATCTCATGCCCAATCTTGAAAATTCAGCACAAATTTAGTGTTAAGCTGATCTTTCTGCATTTTACATTTTCAGTAATCTTTGGCAAAATATATCAGACACCTGTGTAACATTTATCACCTGTAGAGGGTTTTTCCCAGTACTAGCAGTGTTGGTAATTCATTTTATAAGCGGCAGCCTTGGTCTAGGCTTGATCAGAATTTCCAAAGCAAACAGCAATACTGCCTTTGTCACTTCATGGATGAAATGCACCACTGCAAAAGATACAAAAAATCCCACCTTGCCTAACACAAGCTGAAACTTTCAAATTTGAAAATTGAAATAACCCTCATTTTCTTGGTGTCATATATGTTATTCTTCTGACTAAAGCAAATCAGATCTTTTCAGCATCTCATGTGAGGAAGGGTAGCTAGTCTTGAGAACTGAAAACAAATACTTGGGCTGATATTAGATCAAATTTATTGCTAGGTGAATAAAACTTTTCATGCAGTAGGAAAATTAACATGTGATTAAATATTATTAGCATGTAGACAAAGACAAGGAAGACACTTTTATTAATGTCTGTTCCTCAATCTTCAGTAGTGAATGTAGAGACATTTCCAGATGAAGTAAACGTGTTCAAAATACCTTCTAAAATCTGTGTAATTAATTTTGTCATTTAAAAGATTTCTTAGCTGTGCTTAATGCAAAAAACTTAGTGTAAGGCTTAGAGCATACATGTTGAAACTGGAATTCAGAAGTGAACTGAAATTTGTATGAAAACCTGTGGATTTTTCTTCTACCTTCCCATATTGGAATTAAATAAGGAAAACAGTTTTATCAAAGTTTAATGGTAGATTTTATGGTAGAATATTTTGAAATTAGAACTAGTAGACTTCATCCCTTACAGTAATTTTCTGGATGATTAATCCAGAAAATGAATTATAGTCACTCTTCAAATGACATGTGGATGCATGTTCATGTATATATATACACATAAAATAGCTTTTAAAAATGAGTTTGGTTTGAAAACAGGTTTAATTCTAGTGATGAAAAAAATGGGCTTATTATTTGATCATTTCCTTTGGTTACTTTTGTCACAATAGTTGCCAGAGCATTTCCTTCTAATAGCACCATCTGTGAAGTCTTAATTTTGTTGAACGTTTTAAAGCAGAAAGAACAAGACTCTAGAAGTTTAAGATTACCATATTGCTACGGAAACATGACAGAGATGATGTTATCTTCTGTAAGTGCAGAAAGATCCCATAAATAAAACTTCTTCTAGAAAGTGACTGGGGGGAGGTAAGCTGTCACTGAAATGGAAGAATAAAAATCTGCCTTAAGCAAGGTTTCCTAGAGTATAGTTTTTTGTAATGATGCATGTACAACCCATTTAAGCTGGCGAAGCATCAACATTATCAAAAAAGCTCATGTTGTTTACTAAAATATGGAGTAAATACAGAAAGGACTTACCTGTTGTAAAAAGACTGGAGGTAAGGGAGAGCAGTCCAGTGAAAACCAGTATCTTCATTGTAGTACACAAAATCCAGCTAGACAAATGACGACGCTGTTCTAGTTCACCTGAAGAGTTTTGCGGGGCATTTTTTCCCCCGCAGTAAGGGACTAGAGAATGATTGATCTGTCCTCCTGAAGCATCCTGTAGGCATGAGGTTTATGGTAAGGAACTGGTTTGTTCTTTGTCTACTACAGCGAGAGGGTGTGACGTATCCAAATATGCACACATGACTCATTTTCAGCCTCTGCCCAACACAGAGATAAAATTGCTTTACAGCAGCAACTTAACTCCTAATTTACCATGAGCATAAAGCAGATGTGGGGGGTTCTACTGGAATTTGTACATAGAGGTATTTGGGGTAAAAAGGTGTTTTCTGAAAAATCAAAGGCTGTGCTTAGTAAATCTGCAAGAGTCTTATTCACAGATGAAAATGCCACGTTGCTGAACTCTGTACCCTTCTCAAGGAAGAAGCCAGGCTTGGAGAAGAGTGTGGTGATATGGGTTTAGCAAATGCAAAGGTGAAAGCAAGCCACAGATACAAACATGCCTTAAGAAAACTGTGCTCTGCTTTGTCTTCTACCTCCCTACCCTCTGTTAGCTGTCTGTGCTCCTTCAATCCGACCGCTGGGTCCGCTCAGGCAGTTCCCACCCCTCCACAGCCTGCAGCCTCTGAAACCTTTCCCCTATTTTCATCTGCTGTTTTGTTGATCCCTTCCTCTTTCTCTGCCTGGCTTTTCTTTTTCTTTTTTTCTTTTTTCTCTTTTCTTTTTTTCCTCTCCCTTGAATGCCAAATAACAATGGCTTGCTCTAGCAGACAGAACTAGCCCCAAGTCTTGGTCTGGCTTCCAAGCTAGCAGCGAGGCTCAGCATAAGCTGTACTTGGCTCCAGAGCAGTATTTGCATCTGTTCTTGTTATTTAGTTTGTAAAAGCTGGACACCAGATAAGGAATTCTTTTTGGTTTCTCAATATTTCTCTCAAAATTGTCAGCTGTAGTTTGGGAGTTTAGTAGATACTCTCTCAAGTGTTAGAGCTAACTTTCTTGTTAGAAAAACTTGTGGTGTGCGTTCACTGTTGTGTGATGGCCTGACAGTACTTGATTTTATTTAGGTATTCTGCTAGGTTGTTTACATATATGATGCAAACTGAAGAGTCTGTACTTAGGGTGTTTTTTTTACCCTGTAGACAACAGATCTATTGGATTTTTGGCCTGAACTTAGGCACAAATCTGGGGATATTCATTGCGAAGCTAGTTCTTTGTCCATACTGTTTTACCTTGAGCAAGTTTCTGGGGTGTTTTTCTGTACTATTTGTGTGTATATAATCCTAGATCTTTATCGAATCACTACATTCCAGTTTGTCTCATCATTAGTCTATTATAGACCTGGCACTCCTACTTCCTCTTCAAAATGAGGGTTTTTTCCCCCACCTACTGGATTAGATTTTGAATGCTATTTTATCTCCAAAACCCTTTTTTTTAGCTGAAGTATTGGTTCACCTGTGAACCTGGGCAGCTGGAGCAGGATTGGTTAGTGGGGATGCTGAGCCCACTGTCCTTCACCTTCTGTTTTAACTTGGGTTTAATGCCATGCGCTCTTAACCTGTAGGAAGAGTGAGACCTGCTCCACTGCTTAGTTCCTGAAACATTTGCCACCTGAACTAAGTCATGATTACTAAACCTGAGCTGTCTTTCTATGTCAGTTTTCGCTGTTATTTTCTGAGTAATGTGTACTCAGGTGTACACGTGGTTCCTTTCCAAATAAGGGATTCTGATTAGAAAGCCAGCTTCCTGCAGTCTTCTGCTTTGTACTCTGTATGCATTATCACAGTGCTGCCTGGTAACGATGCTCAGATTACTTTGTATATCACAGAAATGAAAACTTTTCTAGCTTCATTCAGAATTTTTGCCGATCTCTAAGGAGATGATGTCTTCTACACATGAAAACTTTCAGAGCTTTGTATTTGAACAGAAGTTTATTCAAGTCAATCAATAGAATATGGACATGTTTTATCGCTGATTTTAAGCAGTCATGTTCTTTTTAGTGTCCAAGGGCTTTGGGAAAGGAGATTGTATATTGGAACTCTCTCTGTTCAGACAACTTTTGTTATAATTCAGTTTTTTCAAGGCTTTTCTCTATCCTTTTTCCAGGAATCCCAAGATGAATCAGCGCTTCTGTGGCTGGATGAAATACAAAAAGGAATCAGCGATGCCAATAACAACATAAAAGAAGTAGCAATTTGTAAGCATTAACCTGCATCTACATTGCTCTTGTTTTTCTGTCTTGAAAAACTGAAATTGGTGATTTATTTTTTTCCTCTTCCGGCTAGTGTAGCAGCCCTTTAAACACATCAAAAGAAATAAATGCCTATTCTTTGACGTACTGAAATTAGGTGGGCTTAGATCCCCGGGGGTGGTGTTGGTTTTATCTAAAGTGGTAAGGCTTTAAGGCTTGTCTAATAATTTAGTGGATTTGGTTGTATAAGGCTAACATCATGACCGAGATTTCTAGTGTCAGTGTATTTTCACCTAGCTGGTGAAACAGGATATGTGAATGAGAAGGGATATACTGTTCAGCAGCTTATTTTGCTTACATAAGACTAAAATCTTCATGCATGCTGTAAGATCAAATTCTTATGTGTTTACAGCTTTGCTTATTCCTGTTTCATTATAATGCCTTTTATGAAGTGCTAACAAATTAGGAATGTATTAACGTTTACATAGTGTAAAAAGAGCACTTGGGCTTTTTGGAGAAGTGTATCCTCTTTCGATCTGTAAGGAGGAGGAAATCTGTCAGAAAAATGCTGGTGGTTGTCCTGGCAGAGCATTGTGTACTGAACGCACTCAACACCTTCTGTCAAAGTTTGGATTGAATGCAATAACTTTAGAAAAATATTCATAATACATAATAAACTTCAGCAGGTAATGTAAAACCAAGTGTAGCTGGGTCTATGGGGCACACTGGAGAGCACGGTGGTGTCCCTACCTGTTCCTGCTTGGGGCCAGCACAGGCCAGCCGAGGCTGTTACCTTGGCATTGGGTACTGGTTCACGTTCTGCTTGACTCGGCTTTGGGTGAGTCAGTGTCGCCTTGTTTTGCACCCTAAGAGTTTGTGAATACAACTGCTGAAGTCGGTGCATTCCTGGAGCGCTGTGTTCAGCCTTCATTAGTGCAGTGCAGCAGCCTGTTTGCTTATAGGTAGGCTATGTCAGTAGTGCGTGCTCAGATAGTTGTGGGTTGAAGAAAACAAACACAGCCAGCTATTACAAAATCTGCTATCCCTGCCACAGAAATATTGTATTTAGCATTAGTGTTACTTTAGAATCTATTTAGTCCATTAATGCAGTCTGAAAGTAACCAGATGCACTGAAGATGCGGTATTTTTGTAGGTCATGCATCTGTAATGAATAGCACCTCACTTGTGTTTTCTGAGACAGGCTCAGACGCACACTCATTGTCCCAACCAAGCTCTTGTACTCAGGAGTGCTGATACCTTCTTTTGTGGACAAAAACTGCTTTCCATCAATGCCACCAAGAGGCATGAGGAAACACCTGAGTGCAGAGAAGGGAAGGAAATGCAGAGCTTGTAAACAGATGTAAGTTAAAACTAAAAAGCGACTTGAAAACATCCTCATTTGTGTCTACTGGTGTAAAAGCATTAAGAATATATCTCATAAATGGCCTGTCACAGCAGTATCCATATACCAATATAGTATAGCTAACAATAGGCCACTGCTCCATCCACTAGCTAGTTGTTGTAGTAAAATATTTTCATATAATTTGTGTCTGTAGTAAATACACAGCTTTTCACAATCAAGTATGATCAGTAGAACTGTTTTAACAAGTCACTTGTGGAAATAATACTAATCTCCTGTACTCTGCCCTCTGGGTTGAAAGGAAGCAGTGTCAGCACAATACGTTCTTCAGAAGAGCTCTAAGGTTTTGCAGACAAAAACTGCGACTTAAGATTTCCCCACAACACAGAACCTAATACTTCCTATAACAAACACATCCTGTCTCAGGAAGTTAACATATCGTGTCCACATAGTCTAAACTTAAAGTTCAGCTTGATCACAACTTGGAAATTAACCTTCATTTTGATCTGTCTCAGAAGTGCTGCCTTTGAAAGGCAAACAAATCCCAATGTCCCACTCCAAAGCTTTTGCAAAGCAGTCAAAGGTTTATTTTTCAGTCAGAACAAAGTGTATTTTTGAGATTGCTGCAGTACTGACAACAAAATAAGCTGTAAAATAAGAGAAAGTACTAACAGTTGTACTGAAACAGTCTTGATCCCTTCCAAATTAATTTTTATGCCTTACATACATATTAAATATTACAGTATTGAAATTTTAAAAGACTTTGTAAAAGTCTTCTGTGTCAGTAAAGGACTCTTGTATCTTGTATCTTCATTTAGGAAGAAGTGTTCAGTAAATGCTGGTGTGTTTTCTAGTTCTTTGTGGTGTTTGCTGTGCAGCTTTCATCACTTTGCTTCCCTTCTTGAATCAGTTCAACCATTGTACTCCTTATCTAAGTGGAGGACAAAATGAGATTGGCCACATATTAGCTGTACAGCCTTCAGGAACACACACCAACACCGACCTTAGTCTTGCCACAGGAAGAGTTTGTCTGGCAAAGCAGGATCTGTCATGAAAGCATCCATGTTATAGGAAAAAGCTGATCTTTGGCCCTGTTTGAGAGCTCAGGCTTATCACACAAGACAGCTGTATCTTTGTTTACGGTAGCTGTTTGAAGAGAGGATGGATACAGAGAAGAGCCCTTCACAGTGTTGATGTAGTACTGGCATCCCAACAGCTGCAGGAGCAGACTGGAGCCCACAGTTCTTCTGCAGCTGGGAGTGGCTAAGCTCTAAGCTCTGTTTAGCTTATAATTTTACAGGGTTTGCATGGCCCTTCTTCAGAAAACAGCCACAGTATTAGACTTTCCCTTGGCTGAGGAGGATCAGGCAGAGATCATTTAGGCAAACTCGACACCCACAAAATCCATGGGCCCTGATGGGATGCACCCACAAGTGAGGTGAGCTGGCAGATTTTATTGCGAAACCACTCCATTATCTTTGAAAGCTCATGAAGAACAGCAGAGGTGCTTGAGGACTCGAGGAAAGCCACTCCAGTCTTCAAAAAGGCCAAGAAGGAGGACCTGGGACACTACAGGCCAGTCAGCCTCACCTCCATTCCTGCAAAGACAATGGAACAACTCGTTCTGGATGTCATCTCTAAGCATGTAGAGGAAAAGGTTATCAGGAGTGGTCAACATGAATTCACCATGGGGAAATCATGCTTGACCAACCTGATGGCCTTCTATGAGGGAAGAGCAGTGGACACGGTCTACCTTGACTTCAGCAAGGCTTTTGACACTGTCTCCCATAACATCCTCATAGGTAAGCTTAGGAAGTGTGGGTTAGATGAGTGGACAGTGAGGTGAACTGAGAACTGGCTGAATGGCTGAGCTCAGAGGGTTGTGATCAGTGGCACAGAGTTGGAGGCCTGTGACTGGTGGTGTTGTCCAGGGGTCAGTACTACGTTCAGTCCTGTTCAACATATTCATCAATGACCTGGATGAGGGGACAGAGTGTATTCTCAGCAAGTTTGTTGATGACACAAAACTGGGAGGTGTGGCTGACACACCAGAAGGCTGTGCCACCATTCGGCATGACCTGGACATGCTGGAGAGTTGGGCAGAGAGAAACCATATGAAGTTCAACAAGGGCAAGTGTAGGGTCCTGCACCTGGGGAGGAATAACACCAGGCACCAGTACAGGTTAGGGGTTGGAGTGTTGGAAAGCAGCTCTGCAAAGAGGGACCTGGGAGTCCTGGTGGACAAGAAGTTGACCATGAGCCAGCAATGTGCCTTCGTGGCCAAGAAGGCCAATGGTATCCTGGGGTGCATTAAAAAGAGCATGGCCAGCAGGTGGAGGGAGGTCATCCTCCCCCTCTACTCTGCCCTGGTGAGGCTGCATCTGGAGTACTGTGTCCAGTTCTGGGCTTTCCAGTTCAAGAAGGACAGGGAACTAATGGAGAGGGTACACCAGGGTGCTACAAAGATGACCAAGGGACTGGAGCTTCTCCCTTAGGAGGAAACGCTGAGACACCTGGGTCTGTTTATCCTGGAGAAGAGTGAGAGGGGATCTCATCAATGTTTATAAGTATCTAAAGGGTGGGTGTCAAGAGGATGGAGGCAGACTCTTTTCAGTGCTGTCTGGTGACAGGACAAGGGGTAATGGGCACAAACGGTAACATAGGAAATTCCATCTCAACATGAGGAAAAACTTCTTTCCTTTGAGGGTGACAGAGCACTGGAAAAGGCTGCCCAGAGGGGTTGTGGAGTCTCCTTCTCTGGAGATATTCAATATCCACCTCGACACCAACTTGTGCAACCTGCTTTAGGTAAACCTGCTCTGTCAGGGGGGCTGGACTAGATGATCTTCGAAGGTCCCTTCCAGATTCTGTGAATCTGTGATTCCTAGCACTTCACTGGAAAAGAATAATTTCTGTTGAAGAAATGAATATTTTTCTTACATTTTTCCTTCAAAAATGCATAATCGTTTAAAAGATGAGAAAAAGCTAGGCAGCAGGGGGCCTACAGAAACATCTCTTAGCTAGATTTTGTGCTATTTTGTCTTTATAACAGTAGTTTCCAGTTCCTGTAACTATAGCATGAAAAGGAGGAAGAAAAGCATTCAAATACTGATGTGAAAGGTTGATGAGGCACATGGGACTGTGTGTGAGCAGGGCTAAGCCCCTAGAGCCACCTGGGCCAGCAGCAGCAGGCTAGTAGTTTGTGGCTTCCCAGTTTTTCCTATTTCTTCCTACGAGGCCAGATCCCTGGGCATCATGATACCAGAGCTTGGTTTGGTACAAAGTCACCTCTAGTCTCCCGGGGAGCACATGTGCCCTTGGCAGGGGTCTGTTTCAAAGCAGAGAAAAATAGCAGGATGCTATTTGGTAGAAATCTAGGCAGTGCTGGTGTGGTGTTGTGTGCTCACTTTGTTTCTCAGCTTGCTGCCATTGTATTTGGAGATCGATCTGTTGCTGTCTAGCCAAAGCTACCATTTCCACCTTAGTCAAACCAACCACAAAGGAAAACTGTTTCTCTTACTGAAATGCTCTCCTGCCAGCTCCGTCTCATGCAATGTCCCCTGTATGTAGGCTCCTGATACTAAGCACCTTTTGGGCCAGCTTTGTGTAGGCAGAGCACTGAGTGTGAGGAGGGATCTTTTTTGTATTGATCTGGATATACACAAGATAATGAAAAGTGGTTGGTGTTGCAGCGTGAAGGACAGCTGTGGGATGCAAAGGTAGCCAGGTTCACTTAAGTCAGTATATAATGTATGTGTTCTAGCTGTATGTCTATTCACTTGTTCCTCTGTGCATGGACTTTGAATTTAGATGTGAAGGAACACCATTAAAGACTAGAGCAGCAGTTTCTAAAGCAGCATATACCTCTAGTGTGGAAGGCACTTTGAAGTGATGCATGCTGCTCCACGCTGTCAGGCATAGTGGTATCAGCTCCTTTGGTGATGGTGGGACCTGCACAAAGCAAAGGACGCTTAAGACATCCTGAATCAGAGTATGGGCAAAGTTGTATAACCCTAAAGTTTGAATGTGCTTCATAACATCACCTCTTAGGGCACTTTTATGTGCCCTGGAAGAAAAAGTTTCATTTCTGGCAAACTCAAGAGCACAAATTTGCTGCATCAGTTTTAAACAAGCTCCCACAGGTGAGGACAAGAAAGGGTTGCTTCAGGATCCCAACTAGGATGCTGTTAGTGTTGCAAGACGTGTCTCAAATCAATCGGCTTTTATTCCTGTTTTGTACAGGAAAAGTGAATGTTTACAGCTTGTAACCTAATGACATCATGAATTTCTAGAAGGCTCCCAAGTGTTCAGCAGATGATGGCCTGTCTGTTAGGGCAGGCTGGGGATGGGGGGTTGGCGATTGGGTACCTGCCATCCTCAGCCCCTGCCCTGGTGTCATCTGGTGTGTCACCTGGAGGAGCAGCTATGCCCTCAGTCCACTCTTGGTCGTGCTGTAGCTGCATCCCTGCCTGGGTGGAGTGCACGCTTTCTGTCTAACAAGCTTGCTGTTCTCTGAAATACTTGTTCTTACAAGCATGAAGGAGGCTGCAAATGGGTGAAGCACTGAATTGCTGTGTATGTCATGATGTCTGTGTGTGTCAGCCTTAGAAGTCCATTATCAAAGTTGCTGGAGGCTAGAGTTGTGGATACATAGAGTATAAAACACTTAATTTTCTATGTCATTATTTTACCCTAGTGGCTGTTGGAACGTCAATGATTAACAAGAGCTTGGAGAAGGGTGATTCACAGCCAATCTTGATGGTACTGCAGTCCAAGTTTGGATTACGAGTCATTCCTGAGTGTGCTGAAACCTACTTCAGGAACCTCTCTGAAGCCAAGAACCTGAAAAATAGAGAAGGTAACAACTTTCCTGAATAGGACAGGTCCATGTGGCTGTATCGAGGCAACTGGAAAACTAACACAAAAGGCTTACCTGAAATCACTGTAAACTAAGGAAGACAGTTGCTGGTTTTAAGTCTTTTGAGAAATGTTATATTTGCTCAAGTGCTTTTTACATGATGCTGAACTGTTGCACATGTCATCCAGACCATAGCACCTGCTGACAAATGAGTCTAACTATTTCCAGAGTATTTCTAAGAGTTTTCTAGAGTCTCAAACTATCCTCTGAATGAATTTAGGACAGCTTCTCTGTGACTGTCAACAGACTAGTCCGTCCTCTCAGAAAACCATATTACTCTGTATTTTAAATTTTTTTTCATATTTTATTTTCTGTCGGTGAGTGCAGAGAAGGGTTAGGTTGCAAACTTCAGCCTTACGGGTTACTGTCAAAGATAAGACAGGCTGTGCCAGAGCATCCACGGCTCATTTATGGTCCCTGTGCAGTGCCAGAGCAGCAAGTATAAGCAAAAGCTGGAACTAAAAAAAGCCTATAGCAAGAGGATGGGATGTTTTGTAATATTAAAGCTGCAAACTGGACATAGTTACTGCAGCCAAGATTAGCTAACAACTACTTTTAGGAGGAAAAAAGAAAAAAAAAAGTTACTGTCAATGTCGTACACTCTCTTACAGTAGATGGACTTGTTTCATCCTGCAACATAAGTTTTGAGAGGGCATTTTGCACAACTGACCTTATCAGCTTTACCTTGGGGCCTTTTGTCCATGAGGAAATGAGGCTTTTCCTGCCTGTCAGGATATAGCCTTGTTTACCAAGGCATTAAACAAGACAATGATGTGGATATAGGAAATGTCCTGTGTGAGCTAAGTGTCTATAAGGCCAACATTTGGCCAGAAGACAAGAACAAAATTTTTTTATAAACACACTCTCAGTTCCACTTATGTGAGAGAAGATGGAAGAGGTATCACATACCGCTTCAGATGCAAGCCGTAACTTGGCATGTTGGGGTTTGGACACGCTGGCAGTGGATCTGTACTAACCTCATAGCTGTTTCCTTCTAGAAGAATGATCCTGATCCACTTAACAGGATATTTTGAATATATCCTTACTACAAACTGGCCCAAGATACACAGTGACTTTGCACATAAAATGGCTTCATAGCAAATGTAGAGACAGGAAATGGGTAGGGAGAGCTGTAATTTGTCAGTGTAACAGGGCACAAACATGTATTAATAGCATGTGTTGCTTTTAGATTCTAATGAAAGTCCATGGATTAAACTTGTAATGAAAAACATGTATGATTTTTACTACAATGTGGACACCGAGGAAGGTACCTGTGTTGCCCCTGAAGGAGTTGTACCTAAAACTTCATGGTTAACTGGTGAAGAAATCCAGGTAGGTGGCTGAAACATTTGCTTTTATTGCAAATGTAGCACAAACATTTAAGAGAGACAGGAAGAGATGGCACTATCAAGGGAAGAGGCTGTGCTGGGTGAGACTGAATATCGCTTCAGTACAATAGCTACAATTTAAATCTAAGCAGACAGTGACAGCACAGCCTCTGGTCTGATGTCTGACAGTGATTCAGGGACTTCCTAACTGGAAGTTACAGCATTCCTTTTAATGACCATGAGCAGACACCAGTGGAGGAAAGTCTGATTACTTGCATATCATTTTATATTTTTTGGACTTAAGCTTGGCCTACGACAAGGAATTTCATTATGTTTTTGGGGGCAGGTGGAATGTTTTAAACATTTTCTGTTTAAAACTAATCATCTGACAGGATTCTTGTATTTCCATGTTCAATAGAATAAGTGAGATATTTAAATTCCCTTATGCATTAGCACGAAATAGAACAAAGTAGATTGCACAGCCTTATGCACAGTTTGGTTTTTTATTCTGATGTATCCCTAGGTTATATGTTTATTCTGCTGTACAAACAGCTCAAATGACAATGCAGGTCCTTCTGAAATTCTGATTGCAGCAATACTTGAGTGTGCTTCTCTATAGAGAGCCCCCTGATTCAGTTAGTATTTCTAGATTGCTGACTTACACAAAAAACTCATAAGTATTAGGAAAGCAGAACTCTCATAAAGTATAAAAAAACCTCTCAAAACGGTGTATCCAGCTGAATAACTGAGGCTTGAAAGGAGTTCAGTTACGCTTCATATAAAATTCAGTCATGGCTCTTCTTTCATACTGATTAAAATCTAGGGGTAAATCAGAGGGGCTCAGATCTTGGATAGAATGAACATAAGCTATACAAATGATGAAGATAATACAGACCAAACTCCAGGATGGTTTTGACTTGAAGATTTTTTGCTTTTAAATGATCTTTTTCCATGATCTCTTAACAGAACATTGTTGGGCAAGTTACAGCAGATTACAATCGAGAGCAGCTGTGGCTTGCTAATGAAAATCTGATTGTTCAGCTGCAAGCCCGAGCAAGGGGCTTCTTAGTCAGAAAAAATTATCGGGAGAGAAAAGCATACCTTCAAAATCAGGAACCATCTGCCATCAAAATACAGGTACTGTTCTAGAACAACAAGGTAACATGGCTTGGGCAATTTTCTGCATGTGACAGGTGATGCGGCTGATTGCTAGCACTGATAAAATAGGTCTGTCTCCCTGTTTTCATTAGCAGCAGTCCAAATTTCTACATCTGTAAACACATTCTTGTCCTCATTGGATTCACTGTGCTTTTAAATAGCAAATATTCTTTTAAAAGAATGGATCATACCCACCTGCGATCTAAGTAACTTCAGTGGGAGAAGCTCGGAAATATGTAGCCCTGGTTTTATTCTGAAGTGCTCAGGTTTTGCATGGTACACCTAACTACGCACAGTACAAGATCAGGAGATATTCGTTGAGTATCGAAGCAAAAATTCCTTGGCAAAGCATGACTTAAGAAATACATTCTTTCTAGACTATCCCCACTTGGAAGTGGTTTGCCTCTGCTCCGTGAAGTCATAGCTGGGTAGGGAGTGGCAGCCGCCCTGGTGTTTTTGGGTTCTGGCAGTATTTCTTGGATGTCTTTTTGTTTGCTGAATTCTGAAAGGAGTATAAAGGAAACTTTCTGCTGAGGGTGTGAACACCGACAAATGCATGCACACTGCTTTTAAATGGTGAAATTGCCACCTCCTGTTAGAAGCAATTTATTCCAGTCTTAAAAAATAATCAATCCCCCCACCCCCCAGAAATCCCCACCCCCACATTATAGAGAAATGTACTACTGATTTTCTTAATCTATAGTAACTTATTTTAACAATTCATTATGATAAATACCGTTACCACTATCTGCTGTCATGGGGATTGACTTTTCCTTTTCTGGCATGGTGTCTGAGCCCAGTAAAGGATTGTACTATTATTTTAGGAACTCAGGGTCTGTGAACAGGTTCAAAAATATGGAGAAATGTAGGGAAATAAAGTTGTTCTCTAAAGGATGTGGGTATACTGGACATAAAGAGTAAGGGTAGCTTCAGGGGAGGGAAGGAAATGGCATTGGACAACAATGTTCATTCCTGAGATTGCCAAAATTAACATGAAATATATCAGGGAACCTTAAAAATATAGAGGCAAGCTTACTCATACCTAAGTTATCTTTTTATCACATGGCATTTTTTCTCTACAAAATAAACACTGTTAATGATTTTAGTGTATATATCTATATTTTAATAAATATTAGTTTCTTGTTAGTAATAATGTCTCCTGCCTCTTATAAAATAGGCTTTCTGGAAAGGATTCAAACAAAGGAAAAGTTATGTTGACAGATTAAAGGTGCTTCAAGGCAACGTTGCTGCTATCGTTAAGGTAAGATCCCATTGTGTTTTGGGGCCTGAGGACACTTTATCCCTTGGTTTGGTCCTCTACCACCTGGGAATCGGAAACTATGAAGATAAACTGGAGAGACTCGTGCTCCAGCAACTGGCATGGTTCTGAACGCTGTTTAATTGACAGCTTAAGGAAATTGCTTCTTGAAAGATCTGTGTTTGAATTCTGTCAGGCTTTGCAGAACTTGAGTGGCTCGTAATAGAGATTTCCTTCCGCTTCCCTTTCCATAATACTAAATTAGAAAATATTTGAGATGACAGTGTGTTACTTCATTAAAAGCTGTCAAATCTATCTGTCTGAAAAGTGTTTACTTTTCTGAGATGTTAATGGAATCATTGAGTAGGTCATGAGTAGGTTCTAGATAGGATATTGATCTCCTGTCTCTGAAGGAGACTGGTTTACAACTGAGAGCTGAGACTTGAAGGTTAAGAAGACCTTCAAAGATAACCCTACACACATGTGGTAGAACTTAAATTGCTATTTCAGTCGAAGTCTGTTAATCTAGTCACTGGGCTGTAAGAGTCCAGTGGCACAGTCATCTATGGCCTTGAGCATGTGAGAACAGCACAGCTGCAGAGAGGACTGTCAGAAGTCAGTTTAAAACACAGACACACCAGTTTGTGCAGTGTCTGTTAAGTTTTTATTTAATTTTATTTAATTTCCAGATTCAGTCATGGGTCAAAATGTGGCTAGCAAAGACAGCTTACAGGAAACGCCTACAGTACTTCAAGGATCATGTAAGTTCTTTTTCTCTATTTTGAACATGAAGCATTAAATAGGGTAATATGACTGCACAGGCAGTTTTGGGAATCTCAGGAAAGGGGATGCAGGTTCTACAGTGTGCTTCTGAGCAGAAATGTGTCATAAATATATTCTTTTGCCTAATCTTCATGCCTTCCAGAATGCCGAAATTGTGAAGATACAAGCATTTCTCAGAGCAAACAAAGCCAGGGAGGACTACAGAACACTAAGTAAGTGGTAACAGTTGAATGCTGTATATTTGGGGAGAAGTATGTTACTGTGTTCAGTCATATTCTTTTTAAAACTTGGGATTTCTCAGTCTCCTATTCCCCTTCAAAAGCAGGTGCAAGTGTTGGTAAACCAATTGTTTCAGCTGTTGTACCAGCTGAAATTATGTTGGATAGTGGTACTTACACAGTATGACACAAATATTGCTCTAACTGGCATAAACTTTTCTTTGCAGTTCCAAAATTTTCTACACAGTGATTAGTTTGACAGTTTTAGGGGTGTTCAGTATTATGTCAACTAACAAGCCTGTTTACCTCAACTATAGTTGGTGCTGAAAATCCACCCTTGACTGTCCTGCGCAAATTTGCCTACCTCTTGGACCAAAGTGACTTAGACTTTCAAGAAGAACTAGAAGTTACAAGGTTAAGGGAAGAAGTGGTTACAAAAATTCGATCCAATCAACAGCTGGAGAAGGACTTGAACTTAATGGATATAAAGATTGGACTGCTGGTGAAAAACAGAATCACTCTTCAGGTCAGCAGGCTCTGTTCAGGCTCCCTTGGTAGCATGCACTGAGAGGTTTCGTGTTGAAGGAGCTCACAGTTATTCAATTGGCAGCATGGTTGAGGCTGGAAGGGACCTCTGGGGGTCAGCTGGTCCAATCCCCCTGCTCAAGCCACTTAGAACATGTTACCCTGGACCACATCCTGGGCTTTTGAATATCTCTAAGGGCGGAGTCTCCACAACCTCCCTGAGCAACCTGTGCCAGCACTTGGTCACTCTTGATTAGTTAAAATACTCCTGGTAAATTAAGTGCTTTCTTTGTATGTCTTAAGTATTCTTCTCAAAATACCTTGTGGTAGAGGTTGTTCTGTTATCCAGAGTGATATGTTAGTTTGCTACTGAATGTCACTCTTTGTTTTACTACTTGTGGACAATAGTACTTGGCAGATTTTAAGCATCTTTTCTGCAGTAGGACGGAGTAGGCTCCTGATCATATCTGAGAGCTTGTTCATTGTTAACTAAATGATGAATGAGTCTGTACATGAGATTGAGTTTCCCAGGTGGTCATTGCTGGCAAGCCCTACTGGTGACAAGATAAATATGTTCAAAAGACTGGTTAGTCAGTAGAGTAACAAAACATAGAAACTGCTAATATTGGAGGAATATTGCCTTTAGCATGGCTGGGAAAATGTTAATGTTTCTAATTTCCCTTTTTGTGAATACATAATCTAGACTTTTGATTATCTGTCTGCAGGATGTGGTACTGCACAGTAAGAAACTTAACAAAAAGAGCAAAACTCAGCTGGAAGAGATGGTTATGGTTGACAAACAGGGTATCAAAGGTCTGAGTAAAGAGAGAAGAAAAAAACTGGAGGCTTATCAACATTTATTCTACCTTTTACAGGTAAATCTTAATGTAAAAATTAACTTAGCAGCAAACTGTTAAAGAAAAACTAGAAATACATTATTTTATTTTGTTTTAGTGATTGTAGTAGTGATTATGAAAATACTTCCAAAGTAGTATCCAGACTGCAACAAATGCTATGATTAACTTCTGATATTTCCTGTAATTGAGAAAATCCTTAATGTCTCTAAACCGTGCAAGAAATATACCTGTGTTTTTCTTGAGAATAATTTCAGTCCATACTGAAGCCAACGAGAAATGGTTTCATCTGTATATCTTTTAGTCTATGTAAATTGCTGTCACTATTACTGTGCATTATATATGGTGGAAAGGAAGATGTCTGCTATGCAGCTGATAGCATATAACACATCTGTTCTTGTGCCCTTTTAATCTCATCTCACTGAAATTTTTCTGGAAGAACTTCAGATCTTCCCAGGGCAGATGCCCTCTAATACTTAAGTGGATTTGTAGTATGCAATGTCGTCTTGTTTGACAGCCCTTGTCATTTAGTAAATTGCCATTGCCATCGTATATACAGACCTGATGCACATAGACCTGTACCGTGTGGAGACTACAAATAAAATCCTTACTAGTGCTACTCGCAGATATCTAATCATGCAGTATTCAGTGTTTCTTACACATGAGGATTTGCAAAAATGCAAAGCCAGTGTGGAAGTGCAACATATATGGGAATCAACATAAATGCTGTTTGGTATTAATGGAAATGTAGAGACCGCTACCCCCATGTTGGGGTAGTTTGTCCTGGACAATAGTATTTAAGTAATTTGTTTGTTTTGTAGACTAATCCGACATATCTGGCGAAGCTGATTTTTCAGATGCCACAAAACAAATCAACCAAGTTTATGGATACAGTCATCTTCACTCTATACAACTATGCCTCCAATCAACGAGAAGAATATCTGCTTCTCAAACTGTTCAAAACTGCTCTAGAAGAGGAGATAAAGTATGTGCACTCACAAAAAAAATTTAGTTTGTTTGGTTAGTTAGTGTTGCAAACAGTTCAATGAATACTTCATACCTAAAAAAATTTGATGGTTAATCCTTAAACTGCTGTAAAATTGTACATAATTTTTTCTTACTAGAGTAATTTGTTTTCAGGGTACTTATTCATTAACTCAAGCTATTTCCAAGTCAGGAAAAAAATCTTTCTATGGCAGAGAATATTTTTGTATGAAAAAATCGCTTGCAAAAAACATAGACACTAGGGTTTCTTGCTTTTGTGCTTGAGTATTTAAGGGTGGAGAAAGTCTTTTCTTTCTCTGTGTAAATGTAGGTACTGTAAGTGGAGAGTGCTGGCTTATCCTGAAACAATAAAATCTTATTTTATGCCCTTAACATGTATTTGTTGAACAGTTATTTGAGCCTGAATTGGATATATACTAGCTGCCACTAACTATGCTGTGTTCCAGGGACATTACTATAACACCCATAGAATTCAGGTAGTAGTTTCTATATTCTTGTATTATATGAAACCCTAAGAAATAGACCATATAAACATGTTTTAACATGGATATAGGATAATTTGAAAAGCGTGTGTTTTGAAAACATGGATAACTGCATACATAAGTCAGATCTGAGAACTGTTCTATTCTTGATACAGCTCTAAAGTAGACCAGATACAGGATATTGTTACTGGAAACCCCACTGTCATTAAGATGGTCGTCAGCTTCAATCGAGGTGCTCGTGGACAGAACACTTTGCGCCAGCTCCTGGCCCCGGTGGTGAAGGAGATCATGGAGGACAAGTCCCTCATAATCAACACTAGCCCTGTGGATGTGTACAAGTCATGGGTAAACCAGCTAGAAATGCAGACCGGTGAGGCCAGGTGAGTGAGGAAGCTGGACACAGGGTACCATTTAAATCCTTGAGGGATCCCTCAGTTCTGGTCTCCCTTTCCTTCTCTGACAAATCACACTTGTGTCTGTGCATCCCTTCCCCATCTTTCTGCAGCACAATTTGAGTTTTTGGGGAGAGGTGCGTGAAAAAACAGGTACTTTAACCTGTCCTGAACAACAAAGGGATTGTTATTCTGGTCATGAACTTCAAAAGTCAATTCCTTAATCTTTATAAGTGTAGGAGACTATGCCGTGGAAGAATTTATAGCCTTTTTCCCAGGTTTTATAACAGCATGTTAGCAGTGTCCCAGGCTTCTGAGGAGCTATGCTGGGACTGGGATGTGGAGATGCATGCCTCAAATTAGGATTCCCTTTTTGTAATTAAGGGAAGGTACATGATGGCATGTGCACCTCCACCTAAACAAACTGCCCCCCTCCAAAAAATAAAAAGGGAAGCTGATACATCTGAGACTTTTACTTAGCCAACTTCAAATGTAATTGTCTGACATTTTTTTCTTTTCACTGATGGCCCTTATGAAGCGAAAAAAAAAAAGTATTCTCAATACATCTAGCCTGGTTTATTATCTGTTTGCTTTGCAGCAAATTGCCATACGATGTAACCACAGAACAGGCATTAACACATTCAGAAGTGGTCAATAAACTGGAGTCGTCGATGCAGAGTTTGCGAGCAGTAACTGACAAAGTTCTCACATCCATATTCTCTTCTCTCAATATGATGCCGTAAGTGCTGAGTTAGGACTTGCCAAGCTGCAGTTTATGTGTACAGTGAAGCTTCACTTGAAATTCCGCGACTGAGATACTTTCAAATTACATTGCTGCATATGTGCCTCTCGAATGACTTCCCCAGTAGAGGGAGTGGTTTCTCCACTTGTCCTACTCTGCTTTAGCAGACATGAATTCTCTCCCTGTACTTGAAACTTTTATTGTATTTTCCATTATCACCTCATTTTGTGTTTTAAGTTGCTGGGGGAAAAGCCAATAACTTGGCTGTCTGTAATGATTGTTTTGTGTTTTGTCTAAGTCTTTCCAATATTTCTCCTTTTCATCTGTTCCACATGTAGTTATGGAATGAGATATATAGCCAAAGTTCTGAAGAGCTCACTCCATGAGAAATTTCCAGATGCAACAGAAGATGAACTGTTAAAGGTAGACTTCTGAGGGCAAACTGCCAGCAGCTTGTTCTTTTAATGTCAAAGGGGATTTTTATTGACACTAAGCATTCTAAGGAGCTGAGAACAACAGCATTTACTGTAGGAATTTGGCACTTGGGTTGCAGAGGGGTGGCAGAAGGGGAGGAGGCGGGAACTCTTGTCACAACCTAGCTATCATAATCCATGTGCTCAGCAATTCTTATGGAAGACAGCGCTCAACTTGTTTTGGGTAATAACTGTTTTAAGAGGGTTGGAGTTTATCTGAATCATCCTGGGTTTTGGGTTTGTACCCTGGTCCCTACCACCAGCAGTCCTTTCATGGAGAACACTGTGGGTTTTTTTGTTGTTCGTTTTCCCTCACCTGAAGTTGTTAATGCAATTTTTAAATACATTAATTTTTAATATGGTAATATTGTAATTTAAATACAATGAGGAAGGGATTGAAAAATGAATTGCAAGTAGATCAATACATTACATTTATTTAAGATGCTTATAAAAGTTGCAGGAATGACATTGGTACAGACTGAAAAGTGAAGTGTGAGTGATAAGCATGGTTCCAGCACACTGGTCATTGCTGACCTACCACAGCCACCACAGTGCCTCTTCAGAGGGCTTAGGGGATTTGCTCCATGAGCCTTTCAGCCAGCTGAGAGACTGACAGCTCTCTCAAATTAGAACTATTTGCACTTCAATAAAGATGTTTTCATTAGTGTTCAATGAAATTATTCTAAAATTACAATAGGACTTTCCTATTATTCTTCAGAAAGATACCATTCAGCATTAAAAAAAATAATCAAAATACATAAAAATATATATCCTGATACCTAGGGGACTTCAAACCCATCAGCTGAAAAATTAATTCCACTATTGTGTGTTTTAACAATGCATTGGAAATCCTCACAAACAGCATTTATGGAGTACCTCTGTACATCACTCCAGCAACACAAATTAAGGCATTGCTCAATTTACGAAAAGAAATGCAAATGGAGCATAATACATCTAACTGAAAGTCTTCAAATGGAAAGTCTTTAAATGCATAGGTTGGAAGTTCTGCAGGTGATACACATAAGCTGACGCAAACTGTAAAAAGAGTCCTGCCTGTTTCTGAGATCAGGAATAGTCTGAAGCCACTATCTGCATAATACATGAAATTACTATAATGTCATTATAGAAACTGCAGTTTGCAATAACTGTTCTCTAGTCTTTAAGGGCTGCGTGTGGCCCTCATGAGAAACAGGGGGTGTCTTTGCCAATGAATACATTAAATGTTGGCAGATATCTGTAGCACTTCAGAGAATGAGTCTCTGGACTTCTCTTGCAAAACCTAGAAGAAAGAAGAGTTGTATTTGTCTCTGTGTTCAACTCAATGCCTTGCATTAGCTGACCTAAAGCCAGCACCAAATTGAAATGTGGTTGTAGGAGTCCGTAACTGGTCTTCACAGAAGTGTTGTAAAAGACCACAGGCTCTTTCAGTGAGCCACAGAGGTAACACACATATCTTAAGGGTTCTTCTAGCACTGTTTCCTATGATCTAATTCAGAAGTAAAAAAGATTGTTCATGTTTTGTAAAATGTAATTACCATATGCAAAGGGAAGATGGTCTTAATTTGTTCTTCTAGATTGTCGGCAACCTCCTGTACTATCGCTACATGAACCCTGCCATTGTCGCTCCTGATGGTTTTGACATAATTGATATGACAGCTGGGGGACAGATACACCCTGACCAGAGGAGGAACCTAGGTTGTGTGGCAAAAGTCCTTCAGCATGCTGCTTCTAACAAACTCTTTGAAGGGGAGAGCGAACATCTATCATCTATGAACACTTACCTCTCACAGACATACCAGAAGTTCAGGTATGCAAAGCCCTCATAAATACCTTCACAGTAAGAGCTCTCTTTTAGGATGAATAAGGCAGGTGGACTCCTCATTTATAGGAATTCCCTGCTCAGTTCAAAATGTTGTGAAATTCTCACTGCTGAGGAAGTTGAAGCAAGAGTAGCAGGTTGTATTTCTGCTTGAGCATTCATTTGAGAACTGATCATCTCTGCTGGCTTGGTTGCAGTAAGGCTTCCTTACTGCAAACACAGATTGTGAGAACGGTGTGGGACGATTACTTATCCTGCAGAAAAAAGGCATTCTTTGGGTCAGGAGGACAGCTGAATGTTTTGTCCGAGGAAAAAACTTGTTGGTCAGGAAGAAGTTGTGTTTTTTGGTTTTATTCTTTCATCTTTGCCAAGACATTCCACACAGATTTTATTCTTTCATCTTGCACAGTCATAGGAAATTGCATGTTTTGCTACACTCCAGGACCCAAGTTCTTTGGGATTACTGCCCATCTTTTTGGGTGATTGCTGTTATTAGTTTGAAGTGCTGTTGAGTCTTGTGACAAACTCACTTTTAGAACTTCTATCTTCAGTGTCTGCCCTTCATGAAAGCAAACGCACTGTTCATGTAATGAGAGATCAGCCATGAACATAAAGGTACTTAAACTTAGTCATTCTGTTTATGGAAGTATTTAAGGGTATGACATAAACATGAAGAAACAATAGGGTAGAAAGTCTTATAGCAAGAATAAAGAACACCAATGAAAGAGAAACCCTACTCTAGCTGACCCTCTGGTCACTACAAAAGGAACAATTCCTCTTCTAATTAAGCTAACTTTTTATACAAAACTGAGTCTTTGGGTGACTGGGCTCTGCACTTTAACTCAACCCTCCTTAGACATGAATGGTGGCTGCTCTCAGCTGCCTGTTGCCCTTGTACTCACCCAGCAACTGCAGTTGCAATATTAGCTACGTTAAAAACTACTACTCCTACCTAGATCTTTTACTGTGCATTTATGAACTTCTGCAGGAATTTGTTCAAGCCCTTCTTAAGCCTTTGAGATCATGTGCCTCCACAGCCGCCTCCTGTAACAATATTCATAAGTTTGCTACCTGATGGTTAGAACAGTGTTTCCTTTCACTCATTTCAAATTAGTGTTTTCCTGCTAGTTTAATTGCATACCCATTATTGTGGGATTTGATGAATGAATTCTGCACCCACCTCATGCAATGCCACTGTGATTTTGTACACCTTGATTGTACCCCTCAGCTTTTCCTCTCCAAACTGAGGAATCCCAGCCCCTTTCTGTGCCCTCCTCCCACCCTTATCCCCCACCCCATACCAGCTTTAAGGTCTTCTGAGCCTGAAATGTGCATCTTCTTTAAGAGCACAGGGCTGACACAGTGAAGGCAGGACAGCTCCTGCAGCATCCCTGTAGGCCTCATCTAAAACAGTGTTTCTCCCAGCCAATCCAACTCAGATCCTCTCAGTTTGGAAAACAAAGTGGTCCTCCTGCAGGAGGACCTCACTGTTTCTTGGTTGTCTGTGCACAACCTTGAAGCTGCCAGTAGCTTGCAGAAATGCCCGCTGTTGTCTTGGGAAGCAGGTCTCAGCCCTTCATGTACATACTACTCATGTCAGATTAATGCTTCAACCATACTTTGCATTTTTTCCCCTCAAGATTCTTGCATTTATAAACAATACCACATCTTCTGTCATTTTGAACAGCTCAATCTCTGAGTAACAGCAATTTAAAAATTTGTAGGCCGAGCAGTAATTTTGTGCAGCTATTTCAAATAAGTATTTCTCGGCACACTTTGTAACACGAAGTGCCTTCATAAAACTGGAGAGTCTTTCTGTGAAATCCTTTCATAACATCTAAAGTATTAAATACAAGCTTCTTTAAGTGTTTAAAATTTACCATGTAATCACTTCTTGTTGAATAAGAAGAAAAAATTTTGGCTTTGAAACAATTTTCTACCACCTGTCCAGGAAAGATGGAATGCTTTGTCATTTGCATTGATGTGTAAATGCATGGCCTCCAAAAGGTTCCTTCAGACACTAAGTGTAGATTGCAGATTATAAGAGAAATATAATGTATGTCAAAGACTTGATTGTGGGGTTTTTTTATACAGGATAACTAAAGTGAGTTTCTAAGGGTCAATTATTGAAGTCTTTCTCATTTTCTCTCAGGAATTTTTTTCAAGCAGCATGTGATGTTCCTGAACCAGAGGAGAAATTCAATATCGATGAATACTCTGACATGGTGACCCTTAGCAAACCTGTCATATATATCTCCATTGAAGAAATTATCAATACCCATTCAGTAAGTCAATGAAAATATACTAGTCAACAGACTAAAGTGTAATGATTATTAGATCTTGCAACAAACAGTCTATGGGGAAGGCTTAATGTTTGCTCTTCCTTTTGAAAATATTTCTCCAGTTCATCTCTGAAATTGTCTGGACTTAAGTATTAGATTTCATTTTTCCCAGGAGACTGCTTCTATATAAAAGGATCATCTTGAATAACAATTAGAATACAACATTTTCTGATGGAAGGGACAAACATTTTTGTTCTCATCTAGTGTGACATTTCTAACTTATTTGTACTTGAAAATACTTTCATTTCCTGGCTAAAAAAGTGAAACAATTTGAAGAAGCTACTTTGACTCTGGGAATAGAGGAAAACTCAGTGTATTTTGTGACTCTGGCATTGTGTCATATGCTTTGTGGGAAGCAGATGCAACTGTCTGATTTAGATGGACTGAAGCTGTGGCATCCTGCCAGTTCTTTTTCATGGGTAAAGAACAGATTAACTGAAGTCTGCAGTATGACTCATTAGGGTGTAAGTTAAATGTCTACCACATGGTCCTCCTAAAGCTGGGATATTGCTGTTTCCTGGCTTGCAAACTGTTCCCTGCCTTCCCGCCCAGCAAAAAGAAGAAGAAAAGAAAAAAAAAGAAAAAAAGCCCCCAAAAACCCAACAGCTGCCCTAAAAGCCCACAAGGAACCTCCCACAATTATTGCCAGATGTACTATGGAAAAGCTAGAATACCCAACTCCCAGTATACCACATTACGAGTTTGCTTGCTTTATTCAAGTGAAAACTAATAGCCTAGCCTGCTAAAAACATATTTGCTAGATTGTCTTTGTGCCTGTTTCTCTTTCAATGTTTCAACGCGTAGACCTGTGCCTGCATGTTTATGATCAGTGGTTACATTTAAACACTAGCCTTGGTCAAATACTCCTTTTAGTGGGTCTGTTGCATGTCTGTTATTTGATCCTAATGTGACTAGGTATTACTAGGTAATTTTATATTAGCCAATAAAATACTCTACAAAATACAAAGTAACTTACTGAAAGTAAACTGCCAAAGGAGGTCGAGACAGTCTTTTTTTTTATCACATGACTATGCACATTTGCCTGCGAAGCGGAAGCAAGCAATCAGGCCTGAAGAATATACATTATCTCTGTGCAGCATATTTACCACGTGATCCTCCTTGTCCCATGCCACCTCTTCCACCAAACCTCCTGAGAGCCTCAGCCTTCATCTGATGTGTCTTCTCCCACTGTACCTTCCCCGCAAGTGCAAATTAAAGTTTCCATTCTGGTCATACAGCTCAAAAAAAAAAAAGTTTGAATAACAAAAGATGCATAAACATTTTGTCTGTTGTCACGTGTAGCTCAGCTCCACAAAAATTTCTCAAATCTGCCCTCTGTCATCATCTCCCATGGCACTTGCCTAAGCTTAATTTTCATGGCATGTCTCTGTACAATGTAGCTGGAATGAGGGATCTGTTGGATTCATCAGCTTTGTTTTTTCATGCTTCCCCATGTACCTCTTGCCTTTGCCCCAAAGAATTTGTCCTGTGAATGTCTTTTTCATTCTGTGCTTGTATAGCATCAAGCATGGTTGAGTTTTAATCACTACACATAGTGTTTCTCAGCAGTTCTCACAGGGTCATAGTCAACATCGTGTACCAAGTGGGGTAGCTGCTGCATGTAAGAGAAACCTTTTTTAAATGAGTTAGTGGTTATAGTCTTATAACGCTAACTTCTGTCTTGTAAGCACGTCTGAAATGCCTTTCTTTACTGGACATAGGCTTTTCAGTTGTCAGTAAGTTTCTAGTAACCAGCATCTTTTGGCTGAATTATAACTTACAGTGTTTAAAATATTTAAAATCCTGTGATTTTGAGCTACTGTGCATGCTTTGCTGTAGTTAAATTTCAGTGAAGCTGGGTGACACTGGCTTTCCATCAGTTCTGAGTTAAGGAATATTGCTTCTATTAGCAATGGACTGTTTAATTTAGGGGTCACTAATGTTGCTGGCCTTATCTCACTCAGCATGAGGTTACTTTTCTCATGGATAGCGAGAGCCTGTTTCCAAGAAAATGTTACTGCCCTTCTCACGCTCTTTATTAACTTGGCTTACTAGCATTTCTGTGGATTAACGTTTTGAGAATGTGCCCAGGTGCAATGGAAGTTATTGTAAATATGTTCACAAATAGTCCACAACTCATAAGAAATTGTCTCCCAGAAATTGCGCAGCAGGTACTCCATAGCTAGTTTCTCACTTACAAAATATAGCTATTTCTGAAAGGTATCACTGATGCTGCTGTAAGCTTCTGGAATGGATATAGAGAAAACAGGTATCATTCTATGGACCAACAACCCTGTCTTGTTTCCTTTGTGCGCTTGGTTCAAGATGCAGCACTGAAATGCTCTGTTTAGGATTATTGTCCTTTACTCTGTAACACTTTGTTAGTCCTAAAGGCAAATTACAGAATCACAGAATGTTAAGGGTTGGAAGGGACCTCTAGGGATCATCTGATCCAACCCCCCTGCCAGAGCAGGTCCACCTACAGTAGGTGGCACAGGATGGCGTCCAGGTGGGTTTTGAATGTCTCCAGAGTTGGAGACTCCACCACCTCTCTGGGCAGCCTATTCCAGTGCTCTGCCACCATCGAAGGAGCAAAATTCCTCCTCATGTTGAGATGGAACTTCCTATATTTGATTTTATACCCATTGCCCCTTGTCCTATCACTGGGTACCACTGAAAAAAAGACTGGCCCCCTCCTCCTAGCACACTCCCTTTAAGTATTTGTAAACATTTGAGATCCCCCAAATCTTAAACTTATACTCAGCTGTGATGTTCAGCACTCCGGAGATGATTGCCAGGGAAGCATGGCAAGCTGTCTTAGAGCAAGAGCAATTTTAAACTCATAGTCCAGAACTGAGAATGTTCCCTGTCTTGGGTCTTCCATAATCCTGATCACACTAGGCCTTTATTTTTCAGTTTTTAATCTCCAGATTTATTTTAAAGTATAAAGACACTGGGAATGCTTTTTTTGGATGATGACATCATTTACATTTCTTTACAGCTACTTTTAGAACACCAGGACGCCATTGCCACTGAGCCAAATGACCTCCTGAACGAACTGCTGGAAGGGCTGGGACCTGTTCCCGATGTAGAGTCTTTCCTTGGTATGCTGTTCATCTTTACAGTTAACTTCACTCTAGGGCAGGATCAAATTGGGGCTTGATTTAAATACTCTCATGTCTCTCATAGTGACGGCTTGTTCATTTACTACAGAACTCTTTTCTGAACACTTCTGTAACATCACTCCTTGTAGTTGAACCTTCCTTTAACTGCAATGTTTGCTCTAATGATACAATTCAAAATCCAAACATTAATAATATTTCGAGCAGAATGATCCAGTTGTGCTCAAATTGTAGATAGAAAACAAGTGATTTTTAATAACTTGATCTTAAGATTTGCTAGTGTTGGCTAGAAACTTGCAAAAAGTGCATGGAGAATTCTTAAAATAGACACTTTTTATTTTGTCACTTAATCATCCAAATAAAAATGACGTTTTAAAAATAACACAAATTTATTAGAAATAAATGTACCTGATACTTAGTTTGCCTTAATTGTAGTAAGATGTGAACTGTTTACAAAGTAGCTAAGAAGTCATAGGTAACACTAGCTTCTGAGTGACTAGTCTGTTAAAATCACTGCTACTCTTTGATTTTTCACTATCACTGCATGTCAAGACAAAGGATGTTAAATTGTTTGTACTCTTCCTTGAGAAGAAGACATGTGAGTCTCTTGCACATCAGTAGCTTGAAAAGGGAGAATTAGTGGCGTTTCCAAAATATTCTAACTAGGCTCATAAATTGCTGGCTTATGGTTTGATTGTTGAATGTCCAAAAAAGACTGCTTCTAAATGGTAGGAATGGGTGTGCTATTAAATAAACTTAATATTTCTGATGATTGACAGTGATTTACCTAGGTTCTTGTCTGCTTCATGCAAATCATGGGCAAAGTTGGCAAACCTGAAATAAAAGATGTTTCTTTTCAGGGGAAGGAGCTGTTGATCCTAATGACCCCAACAGGGAAAGCACGCTGAATCAACTTGCAAAAACAGAGATTTCACTGTCTCTAACAAGCAAATATGAGTTACGAGAAGGTGAAGATCAGGATCTCAAAAGCCTGATGATAAAGTAAGTTTTGCTCAAAACCTATATTCAGGTGACGTTTTTTGTTTGGTTTTGGGGGGAAAAAAGTTGCCTCCACTCCGCTGCCCTGCCGAAGTGTATTTTTGAGTCACTGAGTGTGCTCAGTTTTCAAAAGCCAGTTTGTGGTAAGTCTTACTCAAACTTTTGTTAAAGTCAAAGAAGTGTCAATACTTCCAGAAAGCTTACAAGAAAGAGAACCATACTGCCACTTGTGTTTTGGACCATGACTGGATCATTATCTAACCTAGGAAGTGCTTTTCCATTATGTCGTAAAAGTATTCTGCTTTAAAACACCACAGCCTTGGGAAAGCAGAGAGGGAAACCAGTCTAGCCTTGTAAAGGATGGACAGTGTCACATGGTCCTGTCCTCTTCTCCCCTTCAACGGAAAACACTTCCTTGATGCACTGTCATCAGGCATTTGAACAGGATGCAACTGCCACTTCAGCAGGAATAGTTCACGCTTTTATCCAGGGGAAGAAAATTATGTTTATTCTGTTTGACGAGTAAATTAAGACATGGCTACTGGGGTACCCTGCAGTATAGGCTACTTCATAGTCATAAATATTTTTGTAAAAGCACTTACTATCGAAGTATTGGCACCCCTCTTCTGAAGTTATTTCAAGCTGTCCAAAATAAGGATTGGTTTATTCAAATTCTGGTGCTTCCTGAACAAGCAGACAGCGGTGGGGGAGTTGGGAATAGGACACTGCTCTCCTCTATGACTATGTTTATTTTTACCCTACAAGTGTGCAGGTTAGAAGTTCAACTTAAAGGGAAATACAGCATAAGGATTTTACACCTTTGCAAGCAATAGGAGTGTAGATACAGGCTGTAATTCAACTCTAATCTGTTACTATTTTTTTCCAAATCAAAAATCAGTAAACTGAATTTATTACGTAATACGTGAAGCTTTACTTTGGAAGGAAGTTCTTAGCTATAATGTCTGTAGTAAGTACTGCGATTTCTATAAAAGCCATAAATGATCGTTTAAAGTCCGGGGGGAAAAAATCTAATTTTAAGTGCAAGAAAACTCTTCCTACTTATCCTAAAAGACAGAGATGCTTTTCCATTGTAATTGTGCATATTTGATCTGAATCTTATACAAGAATACACTGTTTTCCTGTAACTTGTTATCAAATATAATTTGAGATCTAAAGTAAAGGGACTGCAATGACAAATCAAAACTTGATATTCCAGAACCAAAGTTTTAGAGCCGTTCCCAGGCTGGTTTGGTAATAAGAACATGTCTGTTGCTGTCCCTTTAAAAAAAAAAAAACATAAATTTTTGCTTCCTGTCCTTTTTCCCCCCTCTGTGTTGGAGTAAAATTCTACCCCTTAACAGAATCTCTAAAATATGCAAAATCAAGGCCAAAAGAAATGTCTTTAATTTTCCACACTGGGTGGAAATATGTTGAACAATAGTATGAAAATTAACAGAATAATTTAACTTTTCTATTGCATAAGTGCTTTCAAGTAATATTTCTCACATTTTGAGGAAATTCAGTAAATAATCTGACAGAAGAATAATTGGCAACCTGTGTTGCTAACACAGATGTTTAGCTTTCCTACCTTAGCTGCAATGAAGTCTTTTACTACAACTGTGATGTGTTAGGCACCTGGCTAAAATTCAAGTCACAGCTGATTCACCAAATGTTCCTTGTCTCTCTGCAAGTCACATGCCTCTTCTATAGAATTACTGATGTATTTGCTTTTTAAATGGTTTTGTTAAGGCTCCTGTGGGGAACCCTAAGATTTGCCAGTACCCCTGTTTTGCAGGACTCTAAGGTACCTGGTCTGCAGGGTTTGAGTGTGCAGGTGCCACATGCCAAATGGCAGGAGAGGGAGGGGCATCCAGACCCAAGTGGGCTGTTCCTGGAAAATAATGGCGCTGAGCAGGTTTGGCATGCGGGGAGAGGAAGTGGAAATGAGCCTCCTGTCTTATCAGCCATATCAGCACCTGTTTCTGAGGCCATGCACAAAACGATAATGCCATTGCACACACATTAATGCAGACCGTGGTGGTGACCACCAAAGACTGATCAGGGTTGCGTCAGAGAAAGCCAGCAATGTGTTGACATAGACCAAGCGAAGCAACTTTAGGAAGCCTCTCTGGTTTTGTTTTATGGTTTTGGTTGGCTTAGGTTTTTTTCCCAGGCAAACTTGAAGGGGATTCCAGGAGAGTTTGTGGAAGAAAAAATATACTTAACAGCAGTCCTTCAGAAGCTGTTGAATGTACTAGAACCACTCAGTGCAGTCAACAGCAGCTCCGGATGAGCAAACTAGGTTCCAGGAGGTTTAGCAAGATGCCCCCTAACATGGAGCAGCAGTGCTTCAGGTCTGCCTGTGCTCTCAGACATTCCTACCTTGCTGCCCCTTCCATGGAAGCTTGGAACATACACAAATACTCAGCAGTTTTGGACAATGTTGCCTGGACACGAGTAAATCTTTTGTCCCATTTCATTGCATTTTTATGAGAACTTCTTGTCCTGAAAACGCCAACAAAAACCCCAACTGTATGTATGTAAACTATCATTATAAACCAAGTAATGAGGTTCTAATCATATTTAATATTTAGACATTTTCCTGGGAAACTTAAGCTGCATCTTTGAATTTCTGTTGATTTTTGAGAATAATGAGCTATATCTTATTTGTAACCGTGTTCTCTAAATTAACAGAATTCTGTAGCAGGATGTTCTTGGAAGTATTATGGATGAAGCGGCAGCAGGAATGAGATAAATTCTTACCAAAAAAAGAACTGGTTTACATATCAGAGTGTAGCAGCTTCCCTTTTTTTAGCAAGGCAATGCTCCTTGTCTGTAGCCATGAGAGAAATATCTGCCCTTAAGTGGTGTGCATAAATGCACTGAGGTGGATGTAAAATTCCTTCAGAAGCTCAGCAGTTTTGAGTGCATTTCCACTTTATTCAGTAAATATGACCCTTAATGGAACCATGCATAGCTCAGGCTTTGCAAAGATTACATTCCTATCTGCTATTTTGTCATGCTCTTAATTAAAATGCACATGTGAGTTGTTTCTTGGATTTTTGTTATCTTAACAGCAACTGTTTTACTGTTCTAGTTGATTAACAATCTTCTCAAATAAAAGGTGGAAAAGTCTGCATGTATTTCTCTATTCAGACCTGTGTAGAAGCCAATGTTCAACATTATTAATGGAAGCTCTGAAACAAAAAGCTAGGAAACGTACACATAACCAATTATGCCTAATAAAGGGGAGCTTGCTAGTTTTACTGTTGAATCAATGAAATGCACAAGTGATCCAGTGACAACTGTTTGTAATATCTATATATACTTTTTAAAAGGACCAAAAGACTTATTGTGGATGTGATACGAGCACAGCCAGGGGATACACTCTTAGAAATATTAGAAACACCAGCCACTGCACAACAGGTAAGTACTATACTGTGCCTAAATAGGGAAGAAAGTACATATTTTATTATAGCTATCTGAGAGCCATAACATACCTTTGATAGCTTTCTCCTCTGCTTTATAACAATGAAATCATTGTTGCTGTTTTTACACATCTAGAGCCCTCAAAATGTGAGACTTGCACGTTTTCTTTTACTGTATAATTGGTTACAGCTTCAGAGGAAAGAAAAGTTAAGTCTTGCTGTCAACTAGCACAACTAGAATAAGAATTTTTCTTCCTTTACATTTTTTGAAAGCAAGGTCTCTTTTCTCCTATGCTATAATACAATCAAATAGTCTGAAATGAATCCTTCTGCTAGATTTTTTTTTTCCTCATGAACTTGAGTATCTCTGCTCAAGTTCCCTGAAACCTAGTTTATTTGCTTAAGCACTACAAGCAAACATCTGCAATTCTTGGTATGGGAATTGAGTGGGAAGAACTCCCAGTTGAAGACTTCCCTGTAGATACTGACACACAAAGCTACATCCCAATAATGTGCACATTTTAATTTTCCTCAGCGTGTGTATGTGTGCATGTGTATGTAGGGGACACACTGTGAGATCTGCACAGTCTTCCCACAACTAAGTGAAGACGTTGTTGATTTTAGACATGTTTTGATTAACTGAAATACATGTCTAGGTATTGGGATTAGTTACATGAGGTATGCCAAAAGGCATAGTAAATGGAGCATTTTCAGATCATGTGGTAAAAGAATATAAATAAAGCCTGCACCTTAATTCTTGATAATCTCCTTTGTGAATTCAATGTACTTGAATACCTAACTGTTATCGCGACCTGGAAAATAACTGTTCTGGATTTTATTTTTTTTACACAGGAATCTGTGCATTTGAAACTTGTAGAAAAACGTGCCATCTTAGATTCCAAAACTCCAGAGAAAATGAAGCACAGTCAGTCTATTTTTGAAGATGGGCAGCTACCTATAGAACAAAAGAAAAGGAAAATTCAGAGAAATCTCCGGACATTGGAACAAGCAGGACTAGTGTCTTCGGCAACTAAGTACCAAGAAATTATAAATGAGATTGCTAAGGTAAACGGAGCATGTTTCCCTATATATTGATGGTTTTTAGGCATATAACCTAAATCCATTCCAGCCAGAGATGTGCAATATACATTTTCCAGAGAATGCTACACTAAATTGCTGAAGTATCCACATGAGAAGCAAACAATTTTTGTTTGCTGAAAAAAATAAGTGAAAGACAGTATTCTCATGCATAACTACCTGAAATGAGTAACATAGACCTGTAAACTTTGTTTTCTAGATTTGATACTGATGAGGTTTTAACTTCTCCAGTACAATGTGTTTCATTATAACTTTATTTTTAAAGGAATCAGAATTACCCATTAGTGTTTCAATTAATAATTAAGGTAGTCTTGGTAAGGTTTAAAAAGACTTGGAAAAAACCAAAACAAAAAACAACAAAATACTCTGTATTTGGTATTAACACTGATCTGCACTGCTTGGGCAGGACACAAGGACAATAGTGGGCTAATGCAGTGCCCATCCTGGGGTTGATAGTGCACTCGGCCTGTTTTGTACAAGTCAGCAAATCCTGCTCCGAATCTGCACCCAACACTGGCTGTGAGAATCTTAATGTATTGGATTATCTTCAATTAGTCCTGAGTAATACTGGATTATATTTAATTACTCATGAGTAAATTACTCATAGCTCACACAAGTGATTTATGTATTATAAATATGTATTTTTTTAAAGTTGCAAATACACTTGAATAGTTGAGTAAACTACTCGTGAGCTAAGTCTAGTACAATTAAGTACGTCATGTTGTATCTACTATGAAGTGCCACTGTAAAGCCCTGCTCAGTTCAGGTGTTGGCATCTGCTTCTGCTTGAGACAAAACCATCCCATGAATATATTCAGTGCCCTACTCTTTTTTACTTCTACCTATAAGCCCAGATGCTTTGTTTTGAGCTGTTAAGGCAATTTGAAGATCGGGATGAGCCTTGGGACTGGAAGTTGCTTTTACTTTCGACTGCTGCAACTCGATCATTACATTCAACCCAAGCTCTAGTTTAGCAGCAGCTAGTTCTCACGTAGTAGGAGCCCAAGTTCTCATTTCTCAGCCCTCTCACCAGATGCTAGCTGTGAGAAAGCTTCCATTTATAGCATGAAGACAAGGTCTTCCTTATGACTTCCGCACCTGTACTGCCCTGCACCACCACAGCAGAGTTTAAGATACCACCACCTGTATACATGCCTAGTAATGGGATTGTTGTCTCCCATGCAGTCATACAAACTGTAGTACTCACTACTGATTCCCCCCCCTCACTAGGGGGGAATGGATACAGGTGCCTATCAGAAGAGGCAAAGTAAACCCATCGCAGCCCTCCTCACCTTTCTGTTTGCCTGTGCACAATAAATATGGCGCACTGGAGGTTGAGGGTGAGGAGAATAACAAGATAGAAGAAACAGAATCTAGGGGGTCGACTAAAGTAAATCAGTCCCCCTCTCGCGTTAGAACATGTACCCTA
>VZSF01001221.1:10602-32657 GCA_013398295.1 Chionis minor
ATTATATATTTTAATCTTTATATTATTTTAGTTTTAGATGTATCAGAATCCACTTATGTTATAAACTCCATTTTGGCAGCTGGCAGCACTTTCATTGCTGGAAGCAGGGTTTGCACAACTGATTCACACCCAGTAGCTCTTCCATATGAATTTAAATTTAAACTTCAGATCTATTTAGTATTTTGGCCTTTTTTAACTGTTCAAGTCTACACAACAATATTTTGTTGTTGTTGTTGCATGCTGGTGGTTTCTGATCACAAAATACCACTTGATTTACCTATTAAAAGAAGTTTCTGAATAATTATGGGCTTCCTCTGTAGGTATATGGTACAGTGGCCGGGGGTTCGTATACTTCGTCGCCAGGAACTTGATGCTTTCCTTGCCCAAGCATTGTCTCCAAAGCTCTATGAACCTGACCAGCTTCAGGAACTCAAGGTAATCCTTAACTGTAATTTTGATAATTTCAGAGATTTAGTCCCAGCTGATCCATATTGTTAACCGTAGTGGGTGATGTGTATGTGCCTGTCTCGCTGAAAGCCTTGCATCATTAGCTATACTGTTCAAAAATATTAATCTTCATATTTTAAAGTGTTGCAAAGATTGATAATCAGTTTGTTTCACTGGTTGGATAGATAACTAAAATCTTGAGTGTATTCTATACTGCCGAACCTTTTCTCGTAATTTCTTAAGTAATTGTGTCTTGAAAGTTTAAAATGAATGTGCTTCCATTGAAAAGATTTAACAAAAAAAAAAAAAAGACAAAGACTTAAAGACTTATGCCTTGTGTGGCTGTTTTTAAATACTAACCTGGGTATTTTTTCATGAGTGGCATTTAAAAGATTTTTGGAACTAAGTGTAGAAATAGAGTGTAGAAGTGTCCATCTTGAGTGGAAAAATGCAGCAGGAAAAAAAGGGAGAATGGTTAATTAATACTCACAGAATTGTATATATAAGTATTTTGAAGATTTCACAAGTTAAGATCTCTTTAGTTAAGTTTCTATTTTTTTCTAAGACAGTGATACTATATGAAGTAAATACTGCTAGCTAATTGAGTTGTTTAGTGTGGTATCCTCATTTTAAATGCAGGAATCCTATCAATCTGTGCAACATTGTCTTACTCTGCGGGATTTCCCTGTTCAACCTTCATATGCTCACAGTGAAATTTCCTCTTCTAGTCTTTGAACTGAAATATATGACATTTTGGTTTTACTTTTACCTTGTTTGCTCTTCAGAATTCGTTCAGAACCTACCATGAAGTTCTCTGAACACAACGGTAGAATTTAGGCCTTTTTTTTTTTTTCTTAAGCAAACATTTTTCTGAATGGAAGTAACGTTAGATACTTTTTTCTACATATCTTAAGCCCAATACTGTATTTGATAGCTGGAAGCTATGGAGGTATTGGGATGTATAGGGAATGCATGACTGGAAGCGATCAATGTCTGCATTGATTATCGACATAGGGAAGGAGGTGAGATGCTCATCACCTCTTAATCATGCAACCTCATGCTGAAGAAGTCATTTTGGATAGTCTTTCTGGTACTGTAGAGCTCAGAAAAGCCTGGAGACCAGTTCTGTTCCCAGCAGTGCCTGGACATGTGCTGTCCTTGCGTAAATCCGCAAGGAGAAGGGACTTGTGTCCCAAATTTGTTCATACTCACAGCTACACGCCACAGAGCGGCACAGACAAAAGCAGCAATCGTAGCATGGCTCTTAGAAGAAACAGTGATTAAGCTCACAACAGATTTTATCTATTAGGCTTTTCTAAGGAATATTTTGGCACTAGTACGAAATCTGCAAGAGTGTTCTCAAAGCCAGCAAGTGACTCTTTCTCTTCTGTGGGTGACAAGCAGAATCTGGGGTGCATTCCTGCATGTAGTACCCTCTCAATCTCAGGTCGAAGGAAAGAAACGAAGAACTCCAAAACACAAGCAACTATTTTATGTCAATTGTCAAAAATTTGGGGATTTTTTCCATTGAAAAGATTTTTAAAAAACCCCAATCTTCTCATGGAAACCTAGCACTTAGCCATAGAAGTACTAATAAATGTTAGGGGAGAAGACAACTGCATCCACTTCACCATCTTATTTGAACTTGTCGCACAGCAAGAAGAGAATTCACATGTTAGCAATTTGAACGGCAGAGTTAACAGAAGAACAAAATCCTCTCCCCGTATACCAAAGAATGAGTGCCAACAGCAAAAATAATAAATAAATAAAATTCAACAGGAAGGCATTTATTTGGCCTTTCCCTCGTGGCTGAAAAAGATGTGAAGAAGCATGGGATGAAGGCGGTTGTATGAACACCTGATGAGTTCATGCTTGTTTGCTTCAGCACTTAGGACTGGATTGCGTCTGGCGTGGATTATCAGCATGCTAGACTCCCGAGAACAGCATTTTTGAGTACTCCTCGTTGTGGCTAATTTGTTAAAAGCAGCCTAAATGTAGATTCTGTCTGTCAAGAGAATCATTCAACTGTTTGCTGGAACTCACTTTAAAGGTGCTAGATGTTCACGCTGAAAGCCCCGTGTGCTTCCTGGGCCTTTCTGGTCCAAAGAGGATGGCAGTTGTCCATGTTGCATGAAGAGCAGTACGTTGTCTTCAGGGAATTATGTGGCCAAGCTCTGCCAAGGGATGAACTGACAATGAGTTATCCTGTACGTTCAGAAAAAACGCATGGAGCTCACTCATCTGAGGTGGCAGGTGCTGGACTTGGCCAAGTGTAGCAGAGAGCCTTTTAAAGCATTGTGAGAACCACGAGAGCTTGGTTCAAGACATCTACCCCAAGCTTTCCTGAAGTTGGGTGGTTATACCCGTGGCTATCAGTGGAAATTCAAGTGGCAGTTCTGTAGGCAAGGCTGAATGCATGAAAGAACAGCAGCCTGTCAGCCACTTAGTCTTCAATGTCTATTTTCAAAACACAACACAATAAACAACATCTAGGGGGAGAGATTTTGGCAAAGGTATTTACAAGAGTCAGCAAAGTCTTGCCTCTATGTTAAGATTTGATGCAAAGAGGAGACCCCCACTGTGACAATTGCTGGTCTTGGAGATCTAAGAAAGGAATTCCTAGAGAAAATATTTTTTTCCAATTCCAACGCAAAATGAAAGGCAGACACAAGGCAAGTGATAAACAGCACACAATATTTTTGTTTAATAGAAATTGTTCTCCAAGTTCTAGTTTTAAATCATGCACGGAGAGTAATATGGATCGTTTCCATAATATGTGTTGGTTAACTGAAAGATGCAATATTTCATGCAATGTTGTTACTATCTTCATATGAAGCAGCTGCTTCTCTGTTTTGTTAAAGTCAGACAGAAAGAGCAGCTGAGTTTGAACCCAGCTGCATATCTGCAAAATGATCTGGATAGTCTTTTGGATCTTAAAGGTTGCTTATGCATAAGGAACGTAATGTAGTTTAATTTTAAAATTTAATACCAAGGTCTTGAAAATGTTCCCAAAAAAGGGCTGATATTTTCAGAAGTATTTTAGAGAACACCAGTAGTGATATTTTCTTATGCCAGAGCTAAAAATATATTTGCTGCAAGCAAATCCTTTTTGCTTCCACCGGCTGTTATTCACTATCTAACTCTACCTTTGTATATCTATCCTGCATCCTAAATAAAGCTGTTGTATGCATAAACATTAACTTCATTAATAAGAGGCGAGTTTTAACAGCAAAACTTTTGAGTCAAGCTAATAGAAAATCCATTACAAAGGAGTTGGAAAGGAAATGTATGTGGGAAGAAAAAACGAATGCTAACATTGAGCTAATTCCTAAAACTTTCTACAAAATATCTCAGAGAAGCACAAGATTATTTGAAGTAATTTTTTTAATGAGCTTTTCTACCTGCTAATTTCCTATAAGCATCTTTAAAGCTTTTCCTTGCTATAACATGCTTTTGCATTGTTTGAAAAACTCTGGGCTGCATATATAGCAATGACCTTAACGCAGCTGATATATGTATCTTGCATGTTTTCGACGCCATATGCCACAAATTAAAGATGAGTATTTTATTTAAAACTTTTTACTGACTTCTTGATAATGAATTGAGTTAAAACATTCAAATATTAGAAATTGTTTCCTGTGCTTTGTTGTTGAGAAAATAGTTTTTTTGGTTTTATCTCTTGCTTCTGGAGTGGATGGATGGGAACAACAGCCTTCCTGAGTATTGTAGCTTTGCAGGGAACAGATTCCAGTGCATGCTCCTAGCCAAACTGGTAATTACACGTGAAAAGTCTGGATGGCCTTTTAAAATGGCTCTGTTGTTCGAGAGTTTTGAAAATAATGTAACTTTTGGAATAACTTTGAATTCCATTTCATTATTATCTTACTAAATTTGCAAATTTCTTTTTTAAAACAGATTGAGAATCTCGATCCCCGAGGAATTCAACTGTCGGCTTTATTTATGAGTGGTGTCGATATGGCGCTTTTTGCAAATGACGCTTGCGGACAGCCAATTCCATGGGAGCACTGTTGTCCGTGGATGTATTTTGATGGAAAATTATTCCAGACCAAGCTCATCAAAGCAAGCCGGGAGAAAGTTCCGCTCATTGACCTCTGTGATGGTCAGGTGCGTGATAGAGTGTCAAGTGTGACAAGTGTCGCTGTGCCAGATTTTCGGAAGTGTTAGATGTGGCTGGTTTGTCAGTCGTTTACTTCATGTATCATCTCCCTACTTTTAAAAGAGAAATAAAACATGAATGGCTTATAGGCATTTTTCAGCTCTTTTTACTCTCCTGTCTCTTGTTGATGATTGAGACGGCATTTTGGTAGACTTGGAAAAAGTAAACTGACGTAAATTTTAATTTCATTTTTTTCTTTTTGGAGACTGAAACTTGAACACAATTGCGTTGTAACAAATGACTGAGTTGAAAAATATCTCTGCTCATTTGTTCAAGTACTGTCTTTTTGGGTCAAGCTAGCAAGACTCAAAGGACTAGGCTGTGGTGGTTTTAGCGTGAAGGAAAATTTGTGATTTCTAACTTATTTTAGACTGTGAAGTCATTCTTGCAGTCCTTAAGCTCAAAATCTGTTCACATTTCTTAGCCATCTTAAAATACAAATGAATTAGGGGGTTTTTTTTGTATCCAAATGTCACAAAGTTATTCTCTAACTATAAAACCAGCAAACTGATAAAAATCAACAGTTTGCTGAATGACCAAAATTTTTTTTTAACTTTGTGGGAGGTATGAAATTTTAACAAAACACCTTACCTCTTTCTTATTTCTGACTAAAGGTGAACAGGTCATAGATGAAATATTGATGATGGCTGCGGTCCCTCTCAGGATTGTTAGCCTCCAGGCACGCTTTAGCCTGTTTATGTAGATTTTTGTGTTGCAGTCCAGGTTTATGATGATTATTCTTTTTAAAGTGAAGGACTGCGTTAAGTGTTCAGGAGACTATAGACAGAGGTTTCTCAGTTCCTTTCTGCAAAACCCTTTTTAACTCCTGAACTGTTTCTGTGTTACCGACTTCTAAACTGTCTCAGCATTTAGACGCCCATTTCTCTACCGATTTGTAAAGGTTTTCCAGTGAACAGCTGGAATGTCCTTGAACTTATCAGGTATGCAAGACAGGTTATTGTAATTTTCTGGCTAGCTTTATGGAAGTTGTTCGCAGTAGTTGTCTACTCTTCTGTGTTTTGCTTCCTTTGATTTTATTGTGTTAATGCAACTTGACACAATTGAAATCTGTATTTTGACATCTCTTTGTGACCTTCTCTTTATTCATAGGCTGAGCAGGCAGCCAAGGTTGAAAAGATGCGTCAGAGCATCCTAGAAGGATTAAATTTCTCCAGGCAGAACCATCCTCTCCCTTTCCCACCTCCACCTGCCATGCCTTTCTATCCAGCTTCTATGTATCCTCGACACTTTGGGCCAGTCCCACCACCTCAGGGCAGGGGGAGAGGCTTTGCTGGTAAGTGCTGGGACAGCGGCGCAAGACGTGGCAGTGTGAAGCGTTGCCTTGTCTTTTCGCATTCCCAAAGCTGTGAACTCATTTGCTTGTTCCACTTGATAGGAAAAACACATAAAAGCAAGTGGTTGGTGTGTGTTGTCACATGCCAATCGCTGTATTTTGTTGATACTTTTATTAGCTATAGCCTAGCAATATTGTATTGTATTGCTGCGTATTTCCATCAGGATTTTTAGTAACTGTGCCAGATCAAAATACTTTTACTGCTATTGTATGAAAAAGAAAAAAGGAATGGATCAACACTGGATGATATGAAAAGGCTCTTATTTGCACTGTACATTGCTTCAAAATGCTTATGAGTATTAAGAATGCCTAAATTAACGGACACAGTTTAACTGTCAGGGTTGAAGACAAACTTTCGTCCTCCCCACCTCTCTGGTTTTTTGCTACAGTCGTTTAACCGTTGGCACCCTTAAGTGTAAATACTGATGTAAGCGTTCCAGGCTGCTTCTGGAGATATTCCCTTTCTCAAAATCTCTCCGGTACCAAGGCCCATAGGTGTATCAATACTGGACGTTGGGAGTAAGATGTTCTTTGGGTGCCACAACTGTAGCCATCGGAGCTCATTGCCAAAAAATTATCACCGGCCTTTCAGTACTCGTAATGCCGTAGAAGTTGGAATGCCCGTTCCAAACCCAGATTAAAGGCCTGCTAATTGGATAAGAGAGCCCGTGCTCGCTATAAGGCTATATTGGGCCAGGGCTTCCTCGGTGGTGGTGGCTTGCTCCCGTGCAGCATCGTCTGCTGGAGCGCAGCCCTCCCTGCTGCCTCTGGAAGGGTGGAAGGAGGCAGCAGTGCCTCTGCTAGGGGCCTTCCCTGATGCCTGGCCCCCTCACAGCTTTTCCCCTGTCTTTCTTTACCCTGGGTCTAACAGGAGTCTATGGCTTTGGAGGCCCTTATGGGGAAACGGTAGCCACAGGCGCTTACCGGGCCTTCCGGGTGGCGGCAGCAGCAGGACACTCCGGAGCCTTCTCTGGCAATGACAGCAACAGGACTAGCAAGTTTCAGGGCGGTAATTATACCCAAAACCCTTTTCTTAGAGCTTCTGGCAACAGCTTCCTTCACTTTACGGTTTGGTTTGAGGCTTTCCTACTGACTGCTGGTCTCCCTGTCTCCCTAACTGTCTCGGCTCTCCCTGTCTGGAGCCTGCCCAGGCTGCTGTCTGCTCTGCTCTCCCCAGGTCCCCGCCGCAAGCCCCCTCGGAGCCAGCCTCTCTCATGCCTAGAAACCCTCCTCCAAACACAGGGTAGCTGTAAAAACCTAACGAGACTGGCTGTCCTCCTGCGCTTCAAAATGCGAGGGTGGAATCTGTAATTGGCTGAACTTGGCTTGAACGTATTAACAGTTGTTTTCAGCAATTCGGGGGCAGTTGAGCTTTTTGCAGAAACAGCCCGATGTAGAAATGACTGACTTTGGTATTACTGCTAACCCCTTCTTTGCTGGCATCAATCAGTGTTGGCAGGGATGCAGCCGTGAGATTTACTGACCTACCCTCGTGCCTGTTGCTCGTCTCCTGTACGAGGTGGCACAACTTAATTCCAATTCCCCACTGAGGGTCAGAATTTTTCCATATATTTAGCTGTTCTCTCTGCCCTCTGAGCTTTTATCCTAAAAGCAAACACATCTCTAACGTTGCCTTGTGTGAATAACGTTGCCCCTGTAAACGATGTGCACTTGAAGCTGAAAGACTTGTACAGGGACGTATGAACCTTTTTGAACTTAATCAGCAATTTATGTTCTGGCATATTAACGTTTGAAGACTAATAGCGGCTGCATAAATGCTGTGTTTTGTAACCCTTTCAGTGCTGATGGTCTTACCAGTGACAACTGGCTCAGCTGCACTTAGCTAGATTTCTTGAAATATGTTATGCCCCAGTGTTGATTTTTAAGGGCAAAACACAGGTATAAAGATAGGAGCAACTTAAATAGAAGATACATTCGTGTTTTAGACGATTGCAGTTTTAGCTGCTTTCTTGGTAGGGGAACGCTAAACCTATCTTTTACAGTCAGACCAGTTCAAATGCTTTATTTTTATAACAACTTAGTACAGAGAATTCTTCTTAGTAAGTTGTTTACATCTTTGTTTTGTGGTGGTGGTTGGTGTTCACTAAAAAGTGCCTTTAAATCTGTAAAAATTACTTCTTCATTAGGAATGCAGGAAAAAAATAATCTTCAGATAGCTCTTAAAATTTCACTTCTGTTTCTTAATACGCTTATCTGAAGTATATTTTTAATTACTGAAACTGAAGTACTCGTGTAAGATGATTTTTCTTTTCAAAATTCATACCTATTTTTAAAAAGGGGTGGGAAAGACAGGCTCTTGGAGATATACTTCTGAAAGACTGCGAAATGAGAAATAATCTCCCAGTATCAAAAAAGGGACCTGTGTATGTTATAAAATCTGGGCAAAGCAGTTTTCTGTCCGTTCGTAACTTTGATGTTATGATTGTGAAGATCAAGGTTTGGTTTTGCTTTTATGTGCAGGAGTCCAACCTATTCCTTCTCAGGGAGGGAAACTTGAAATTGCCGGCACTGTAGTCGGCCATTGGGCTGGAAGCAGACGTGGACGAGGGGGTAGAGGGCCATTTCCTCTGCAGGTCGTGTCCGTGGGAGGACCAGCGAGAGGGTAAGTGCTGCCTTCTGGTGGTACTTGTATGTAACTTCATGATTGGGGGTGGGGAAAAGTAAAGCAGGGAAAAGGTGGAGGCATTAGCAATTGCATACAACGCATTTTAGGATACATGCGCTAAATTATACCCACCAAGTATTCAAGAAAAGCATTTTAAGTTGTTTTTAAGCAGTTACTCAAAAATCGAGTATAAGCATTTTCACATGCGAATTAAAGTCATGCTGTGAATCTGATCTAGAGATACATACACACACACTGGATTGTTGTGCGTGAGGAAATGACTAGGGGGCTTTCTCTGACATGAAATCAATAAATGTGTTATAGCTGATCAAAACTATCACAGCATTCAATTACTTCCTTTGTCATGGTAGAACATTTATTAAGACGTTTGGTACAGTTTTTATGTACAGTTTTTAATAACTTCATTATGTAGTTCTTCTGTGAAGCAGAAAACACCTGAAGGACGTTTCTAGGTTTACTAGTTCTCTGCTACAGTTATGATGGGAGATGTGCTTAAAAGAATATTAATTTCTTCAGCTCTTGTATTTCATTTCACTACAGCTGAAATCACAAGTGCACAGTTTTCCAAAAAAGAAATACTTTGTTGCCAAAATATCTAGTCCTTTACTTTGAAGATTATATTTTTTTCCACGGGCTAAATTGTTCTGTGCCTTACAGAACTGTCTGTCATCGTTAATCAAGATTGTATGTGTTACAATTCCAAAGTAATGGGGTCTGTTTTTAGCAGTATTAAATGAATGGGGTAAAATAGGTATATTTATGCTGTCTTGAGCCAGGAAGCAGTCTGAAAGAATAAGTCTGAACTGCACAAATGCCTCTCTATCATTAATTAAATCAAACGTGCACTATAAAGCATAGTGCTAGAGTCAGCGGGAGCTGTTGGAACGGCTGTGTTCGTCTGAGTGAGGATATGGCTGGATCTGAAGCCCTGGGAGAATGGGAGCAGGGGGAGAAGCCAGAGCTGCTGGCATGGGGATGGGGAGAGGTGAGAACAGCAGAAACAAAGATTAAAAAGTTGGACAGCAGAAAACGCCATTGGTATAAAAGCAGAGCTGACACTTTTGGGGGACCAAATTTAGGTAGGAACACTGTATTGTCTAGAATTTCCAATATCTGAAGTACATTTTTAATTACTGAAACGGAAGTACTCATATAGGATGATTTTTCTTTTCAAAATTCATACCTAGTTTTAAAAACGGGGGGGAAAGACAGGCTCTTGGAGATGTAATACTTCTGAAAGACTGTGAAATGAGAAATAATCATAGAATCACTTGGGTTGGAAGAGACTGTCAAGATCATCGAGTCCAACCATAAACCTCCACTGCCAAAACCACCCCTAACCCATGTCCCTCAGCACCACGTCTACCCGTCTTAAATACCTCCAGGGACAGCGATTCCACCACCTCCCTGGGCAGCCTCTTCCAATGCTTGATAAGCATTGGAATTCCAATGCTAGATAATCTCATAGGTGTATGACAACTAGAGTCGTCATCTGCAGGACAGCTTTGGGCTCAGATCTGGCTTACCTGTATGCTGGGCATTGACTTCCTTTGCAGAACAGCAGTTCCTCCATTTTCTGAAGAAGCAAATAAATGAATTTATGCAAAACGTAGTAGCCAGGAATTAACACTGACAGGTTCTAAATTGAGAGCCCTCCTTACCTGGGAAGCGGTCAGATCCCACTGAAAGGGTGTTATTGCTGCTTTACGAGAGAGGAATGCTCTTCTCCACTAGCAGCTTTTGGGTTAGGAGATAAAGTATCTGCCAGTTTCTTTCTGTCAGAGGTGATATCTTTGGGCACTTAGGTTTGGGTGCAAGTTGTCACCTCAGAAAGACAGGAAAATTGTCCATGCTGGATCTTCCTGTCTCCATCAAATGGTAACTGATGTTAAATTCTTGACATGTGGAGTTATTAGAATAAGTCAGAGGCAAAAACTACCGTAGGCAACTTACCTTTTTGTTTGTCAACAAACTTATCTGTTCATTGTGTCAGTTGATACTAAAAATAAAACTTAGTAGGAAAACAGGCTAATGGGAGTGTTCTGTCTAAAAACAGGTATTCTAAAGATCGGGGTCCTTGTTGGCAGATGCTGTTTCATACTAAAGAACGCCACTAGGAAACCACCCAGTACATTGTCTGCAATTTATCACCTAGTCCTGCGCACTTAGTTTGTTTTTTTTTTAATCTGTTTCAAGAGGGGGAATTATGCCAGGCTTGTTTACACCACTGTCGCATGTCTCTCTGCAACACTAAACTCTGATGTTCTTATTGTGTAAAATGAGACCAGCTGCTTTTTATTGGCATCGATCCACCCATATATTTAGCGTGATTTTTTTCAAAGTAGGAAAAATCTTACTCGGCTTCCTGAAGGGCATGCTGTCACCTTGTAAAAAAGATTAGCAAATGGGATAGGTAAGGTCTGTTAAAATCTTTGGAAAGAACACGGTGCGAGTCATTCAGATATAAAATGGAGCTCTCGCCTCTTTCTGTTCTTTGCTGCTGGTTTTAAACCCCAGTCTTTAATTCCTGACTGCTCAACATGGGGATTTGCAGCATGTGTGAGAAGAGTTGCAGGGCACAGATCGGTGTTTCCCCACTGAGTTGGTTCGGTGTAACGTAGTTTTTGCAGCAGCGTGTGTTTGCGCTGGGACCCGCCAGTACCGGGCACTGCACTGGGAGGAAAAGTAAAACAATCACATGTTTCTAGCGGAGAAAACCAAAAAGGATTTTTAGGTGAGAAGTAGTCCTTGAGGTAATAAGGAAGTTGAGTTTCTGCAACAGATGGCATTAAAATAGTTTTAGCTGACCAAAAGTTTGTTTTGATCTGATCTAATCTTTATTGAATCAAATCAGACAGCCACCACCTGATGTGTCCTGGTTGGAAGCCTCTGTTTGAAAGCATCCAGACTCGATAAATTGCTACATGTCAAATATGGCTGAAGCCTCCTTCCCGCCCCCCCCCTTAAGGTTCTTAGATAATTTTGTATTTTCCCATCAAAACTGAAGCAATTTTGTATTTTGCCTTCCTTTCTTTTATCTGATTTCGTCTGTCTAGCATGTTTATACACGGGAAGTGTTATTAAATGGGAGAAATGGCCTTTTAAATAGTTCAAATTGCTAGCCTAGTTTTTAAGGTAAATGTATTTTGAGCTCTGTTTCTAAAGCGTTGTGAGGATAATTTGACACTTTAAAAATGTTTCTGCAAAGCCTGAAAGTACTTATTTATTGTTCTCTAGAGGTGAAATGTAGAAATAGTCATTTTATTGCTACGCAAACAAAAGGTTTGATAGGTTTCATGCACTTGCAAGCAGTAGAACCCTGTAATTCTGAATTAGTTAGTCATACTGCTTTTTTAAAGAAATGTAAATGTTAGTCGTTAGTAAAGCGAGGGGAAAAAAAATCTTGCAGCAAAATAAAATTTAAAGTAGTTTTGAACAAAGCTGATGTGTATTTTTCTTTCTTCCTTTTCCTCAAAACTTACAGGCGTCCTAGAGGAGTTATTTCCACTCCAGTGATAAGAACTTTCGGAAGAGGCGGAAGGTACTATGGGAGAGGTTATAAAAGCCAGGGAGCAATTCAGGTAATAAAGCCATGTGCCTGACTTCAAAACCCTCTAGTTTACAGGCTAGTATGGTATGGACTTCCAGACCAACTAATATTGACAAGCACAACTTTAACAGATAAAAGTGTTTCTTACCCTGATCTTGCCTCCGTGTTGAAGCTGTAAGCTGCACGGCCCGTGACGGATGACAGGCTGGTACAAGCAAAACTTTGGTTGTAAAGACACAGACGTTGAAAAATATATTTTGATATGAAAGCTGTGCCTACACAGCTCTAACCAGCTGTGGGAGTAGAAGAAAATTTAGGAAAATGGGAGAAGTACAAAGCTGACAAAAATTAGCCGTTTCTGTTTCACCCCCACTCTTTCCCAGCTTCTTTTCTGGGGACCACAGTCCAACCTCATGAAGAAAAATGACTAGCAGTAGAAGGATCTTTGCTGCTGCGTGGCTCCAAATCTAACAACTTACTCTGAACTTCTAGGAAATAACAGACCAATCTTTGCCCCCATGAGCACGCAGTTTCATTTTCGGTGACAGTATCTGTAACATCTGTGGATCGTGGGTTTTGTCTTTTCCATGGATCCTTTAAATACAGCTGAAGCAAACGGCTTTTTCGTATTAAATGCCAATGGCTTCAGAGTTATGTTTTCCTCCCTTTTCCATTGTTCTTGCTGCTATGCAGTTTTGAATGTTGATGCAAGTCCCAGTGGTAACGGATGAGTGGGTAGTGAATAGGTGGAAGACTTTCACTATATATATATATATCTATATCTATATATCTCGTATGGATCTGCAATTTGTCATGGAGACATTGGTATATAAGAGTAGGGGGGGTGATTGCAGGAATGAGACAGCAAGAGAAAGGATGTTCTCCAGTGGATAATGAAGAAACTATTAACTTCAAGTAAAACTTGCTGTGTTCTAGGTGTAAAAATGCCAATACTTCTCTTTCTTGTTAAATTTCTGTGTACACAGATTCTATATGTCTACAAATGTACCTATGTATTTCAAGCTTTACATCTTTTACTTTAAATAGAGAAACCACTACGTTAATTATATAGTATCTAATTTCCAAGTACCTTAACCTATGAAGTAACGGAACCTCTGAGAAGGAGCTCCCAAATATTCTGGGCTTACTACAGGTTTACATATGTAAATGTAGTACAGGTACTACTGGACGGTAGATAGTCTTGATAGACAGCCAGCAAGTTAGGGTATTCCTATTTTTATTAATGATACGTAATTTGGTTGGTAAATACTTGGGATCTTGGTCTAAATTGTGCCTGTGATAGGGAGAAGAAAGATAAACGGTGGCGTTTTCCATTGACTGGTCCTGAGCTTATTGGATTTTACAGGCATCAGTCTGTACTCCAGGGTATGTTCCTTTTACAGGAAAAGAAAAAAGGTGAATTCAAACACGTGCAGCAGGGAGAACTTGGGAAACTTAGTGTATATAGCAAGTAGATTCTGATACCCGGTTGAGACAGACTGGCAAGAGCGTACTCCCGTCGGACAAACCGGGGCAGTCAAGGGAAAGTGTCTGTGCAGGGCCAGGTTCAGACATCCCCTTTCACACCAAGTAAGATCCTTCCCGCAGTGGCTTAATTATGAGGCGATGCAAAGAAAGGTTGGAGAATCTGACTGAAATAAGCAATTTGTGTTTATCGAGCGTAAGACGTGGCTGTTTTTTCACAAGACAAGACCTTTTGCTCTTGATCTAGAAAGAAACAAAAGCATGCGTTTTAAAACTTCACGCTTAGTAAAGCCTGTAAAGAAGTACATTTACACACGTGATAAATATTCATTGCGCTCATATGCCAGTCATATACTTATGCGGCGTTACTGCAGGATTTTTGGTGATTTTTCTGGATGACGAGGGTTGCGATCCCGATGCTAGAGAACAACAGTTCTTACTCACCTGCAAAATCTTTCAGCAACTCGGAAAAATACCAACTGTGCTGTTTCTCCTGTGTCACAGTTTCGATTATTATTACAGTATAAAACTGTTTGCTGTTGTTGGAGGTGTATAAAATGTCCGTCTCTCAAGTAATTTCTTAGTACTTGACTTGGTTAACAGCGGGACAGATAAGAACGTTGCTTCTTAGCAACCCAACCTACTTATTTTGTTTTGTTGTTTAAAGGTGTATTATGTTTCTGGAATGCTAAGGTTCATTGTTGCAGATCCTTAAAAACTAAATAGACGTTTTAATGCTGCATAAATTGGGTTTTTACTGCTATACTCAGTCTTGTAAGATTCTGCTCTGTGCTTTCCATATGAAGTCACTTTCCTAATCTCAGAAGAAGCGTATAGACTAGGATAGATAACATTGCATGGTACTTTTGCACTTCTTTAAAAACTGTCTGCAAAAAGTTTTGGTTTGTATTTGAATAACATGTAATCACATCATTAAATTATAATGTATATGAACCAAGAAGCAGAGTTAAGCTGTATATTGATTCCCAGTTTCGGTGTTCCCAGATGTTTATGTAGCTCTTACATTGGGAAATAACTGAAGCGTCCGAGTTATAAAGGGCATATTACCACAGGAGCATCTGAAGGTGCTCAAAAATACTGAAAATCCTTTCTCTTCTGTGCTGTGCTGTTTATTTTCTATGCCAGTTCTTATTTCAGCAGTACATCGTACTCAGTATTCACTTGTGATACTCCTGCACACTGCATGCTGCCTATTAATAGTGTCTTTGTAACAGATTGTAAATATATAGCAGTGGTTCTCCAGTAATTTTCTTCTTTTTTTAAAAAATAGGGCAAACCTCCTTATGCTGCTTCAGCAGAAGAAGTAGCCAAAGAACTTAAGTCAAAATCAGAGGAATCTAAATCCTCAATTGTGTCTTCAGATGGATCCCTGGCTGAAAATGGAGTTGTGAATGAGGAAAAACCAGCTTCCCAGATGAATGGGAATACAGGAGACATCAGGGCTTCCAATCAGTCTGAAAGTGCCTTGAGTAATGACTCTAAAATGTGCAATACAAATCCTCACTTAAATGCACTAAATGCAGACAGTGTTTGCCATAAAGATGATGCTCTTGAGGCCACTGTCTTAAAAAAAGAAGAGTAAACTTATTTTTTATAGAGGGTGAAGGATGTTGGGAAGGGTCAGGATTAGGAATATCTGGAAAGAAAGAGAGCCTACAGTTATGTACATTTTTTCCTTTCCGTAAGAGAAAAATGAGGACTTTGGAAATTCGGATCCCTCTTTGATGTCAGAGATTTAAACAACACATTTTTAGTTTTAACCAGTTGTAGTCAAAATGCTACAATAAAACAAAAAAGAAAGAGAATGAAGAGCATTTGACTCCCGCACTTAAAATGAAGTATACATAAAGTTTAAACTGGTTATGACAAAAGCTTGTAGTTTTGTTTTTTGAAATATAAAGAAAACAAATTTTGGCAGTCTTTAAGTATATATAGCTTAAAATATAATTTTTAGTACTTGGCACCATATGTATGCCATTATATTTGATTTTGCATTACTGTGTCACAATAAAGCTTTCTTTAAGGCTTTGATTTCATGATTATGGGGGGAAAAAGGCACAACCACAGTTTTTTCTTTCTTAAATTTCATCACCGTTGATGTGGTTCTTTTTGTGTTAAAATGTGCAAACTATCGAAACTAAAAATTATAGAGTAATATTGCAGTTCTGCTGATTTTAAATATACATCATACATACTTTACAAGCAAGTTAAATGGAGATAAACTTGAAGTCATAGAAGATGCAAATGACCTTTCAAAATAAACACAATGTGTTCTGAAACTTTTTGTGACTAATACCATGCATCCGTGATCAATGAACTATGTGGTTTTGAATCAGACGTAGACCATTAGTACTACTATTTGAGCTAAACTTCTGCATGGTTCATAATTTTTAAAGTGTGTAGTTAATATTATGCATGTTATTGTCCTCTTTCTTCCATTCTTACAAGTACTGTGCCCATTTGCAAAACAAAAAGCTAATAATCAGTAATAGTCCTATAAAAGATGTTAACTATGTTTAGTCATTGACTGATCTTGCTCTAACCTTAAAATTTTGTGATTATTGACCTCTGTTGCATTTATTCTAAAACTTTAAAAAAAAAAAATTATCTAGCCGTTTTGAATATCAACGTTACCCTGGTGTACTCATTGCTGTATGCATTATTGTTCTCTGTTGCTGTTTTATGCCTTCATATTAGCAAATATGAAATTCTGTGAAAAACAAAAAAAAAAGCTTTGATCTTCAAAAAAAAAAAAAGTACCCCCCTTCTGTAGCAGGAAACAAATGGCTTGTTCTTGAGAAACTTTCCCATCAAGAATTTAGTATAAGCAAATATACCTGTATCATTTTGATGTTTTTGTTAGTGTTTCCAAACTTAATGTACTTCAAAATCAGAATCATTTCTTTATATTCGTTTTCATATAATTCTCCTGATGCTCTTCATCACACATTAGTGATCAGAAATGAGGTGTAATTCCCCATTCCCTGCCCGCAAGAGCTAAGTAGGTATCTTAATGTAAGTTGAAGGGAGTTCTGCCCCAACTCATGGATTGTGCAAGAATGAACTACTGTTGGGTTTGAATGGTTGTAGATGGATTGTGGTGTGGTGTATTTGAAGGCTATTGAATGCAACTTACAGTGCTTAATAAAAATCTTTATTCTTTTAGTATAAAATACTGTATGCCTTTTTTGTCAGCTATTTTTTTTTAATTGACGTGGTGTAAATAAAAAGTTTTCCTATGCCCTGAGAAAGCCGACGAGTTGGCAGCCTGTGTCATGGTCCCTCCCAAAAGATGGAGAAGGGAAGCGCCGCCCTTGGGGAATACCGTGCGTGATCCCGGTAGTGCTTTCTCCTTTCTCCTGCAGCTCCTTCAGCTGGCCATGCTTAAATGCGAGGTGGTTAATAAGGTGCAAATACGACAGAAATAAGAGGGGCGGTTGTTTCAAAAAGAAAAACACCGACCTGGGGTGCTGGCAGGCTTTGAAATCCAAGGTGATGGAAAATGCCGGTGTCTCGGCTGCGACGAGCTGAGAATAAATGATTCCATTATGCCGGAGTTTTCTCTACATGGTGGATCGTGACGTGAGGAGCTTTAAATTTACACTTTGATACCAGGAGAGCGTATTTGTTGGGGCACCCCCTTACTGTCTGTGGTCTCTATCCCACCCTTCGGTGGGTCTGCCTCTCCCCGGTGCATGTGGAGCCAGCCGGAGCGGAATTCCCACTCTGGAACACTACTGGCATCGCGTCCCCTCCTGCCCTGCGCCAGTGCCGTGGTGCTTGCCCCACATTAGAGTTGTGGAGGTGCCACCTGCCTCTTGTTCTGCCGAAGCTTCGAGGCAGTTATGCTCTTTCCCGGTGGCAGAGGGGACGTATTTTGCTTTTCCAGCGTAACCTGGTCACGGGTGTGGATTGAGCAGGAGCAACAAAAAGGGAACGCGCGTGGGAGATTTCACCGATGCACCACAGCCTGCAAGTGCGATGACACGGCCCTGTTCCTCGCTGTGACTACGCCAGCAGCGCTGCTTCACGGGCAGTCGGAGTGTGACAAGCGTGACTGAAATTCGGAGGTGAAAGGAGAGTGAGTTACCTGCTTCGCTGGCCCACCTCTGAGGTGCTGCCTTTGCTTCTTCTGGAAATCGGCAGGAAGAAGTTGGGCTTGCAGGGATGTGTGTGCACGTGACCCAGGGCACCTCATTCCTTTGTGGCCCGTTTAAACCCCTGCCGTTGCCCTGGAGCAGTCGAAACCTGGCTCCTTGGGCAGAGCTTTCCCTGGGGCAGGAGGAGATGGGGACGTCTGCTTCCCTGCCCGGGAATGCCGGTGTCAAAGCCAGCGCCAAGACCGGGTTTGGGGTTTTCCGCCGCAGAGGATTTGGTGGGTAGGCTGGGGGGAACCGAGCGATATTCGGCGAATCCGCCCCTGTCGGGGCAAGCGTGGGGCTGCCTGGCTTCCCACCTGTCCCGAGTGGCTTCCTGCAGGAAACAAGCTGCCTTTCAAATTAATGTAGACCTCTTTCAGGGAGTGAAACCGAGTCTGGAATCCGGGATCCTGAAGAACGCCTTGCGCACGGGAGTTTATACATCAGCAGGTGTGTTCTGTTCTGTTCCGTGCTGTGTTACATGCACCTTTTTACCGTGTGCTAAGCAGTTAACATTTTTTTTAATGATCTGTTTCCCTTGTGGAGAGAGGTTGCCCATGGCTCTTGGGCCACAGCTCAGCCCTGAGCATGGAGGTGGCAGTGACGCTGCTGGTCCCCTCCAGCTGCCGGCGTCCCCGCTGCACCCCTCCATCCCTACGGGGATGGGGACACGCCGGGGCTGCAGCGGGGCTTCGGCTGCTCTCCTGGTGCCTGGAGGTTTCCCGTTAGCGACCTGGGAAAAGGTCTTGGGCAGGGAGCAGGGAGGCTGAAGGCAGCTCCTTGCCATGCGGCAGGTCTCCACGTGCCCCTGCGGGTGCAGCAGCTGGAATGTCGTTTAAAAGGCCAAGGCGCTCCACGACAATTTTTATTTCTAAAGTGAAAACCGCTAGGAATAAAGCCAATGGATTTCAGACCTCTTGGCTTAGAGGTGCCCGATATCCCATTATCCATCTCCCAGGAGTTGAACTGGCCGTTGGGACGCAGCCACCATCCATCCCGTGCCCATGGGCTTGGCTGTCTGCGGAGGGCAGAGCCCTGCACGTGTGGAGGCTGCTCCCTGCGCGTGCTGGCCTCGCTAATTGATTAATTGCATTGGTAACGAGTAATGATGATCTATGCCTGCCGCAGCCAGGCACTTTGAGTGCATTTTTTGCATCCGTCTCCAGTGAGTCCTTAAGTGCAGGCAGGCAGTTGCCGACGGCGGAGGTGATGCGGGGGTGTCCGTGCGGGGGGGTGGCCGGCACGGGCGTTGGGCATCCCGGAGTGTTGTTTTCATTCTCCGCTCTTGCATGTCCAGTGCCACTGGGTGTCACGGCCGGAGGAAAACGAGATTTTGGGGATCTGCTGCGTGGTAAGCAGCCACACGTCTCCCTCCTTCCATCCCTCCCTCCCTCTGGGCACAGCGAGCAGCGGGGGCGAGGAAGCGCCGCCACCATTTTCTTTGCTGCGCTGGCGGTTGTGCTATTTAAGGCAGTGGTTGCGTCGCTGGATGGCTGCGTCACCGGCGAGGGGAGTGACAGCCTGCCCGCTCCAGCCGCCGCCGCGCCACCTTCCCCACCCTCAGTATAAAGTCTTGAAGGGGGGAGATTTTCCAGGGCTGGGGAAAACCCCGCGGCCAGCGGAGCCCTCGGCGGCTGACGGCTCCGGGGGGCTGTTCCTACACCCGCCGGTACCAGGTTCCGATGAGCCCTGGCGAGCAGGGTCCAGCGCGCAGGACAGAGCCCAGTTGTGGCGAGGACAGGGAATGGGACAGTGTGGCCATCGCTCCGGTGCCGCAAAGAGGTGAAAAGCGACACCATGGGCACCTTTTTCCTTTTAAGAGTATTATCAGCCAGACCGGGGGCAGATTACAGCCTCCCCCCCCCACCCCTGTGCAGTGAAAGTCTGTGTAATCCTTTCCGTTGCGCCGAAAGCCCACGAAAATAGGCAGAGCCAAAGATGGTGAGGCCTCGCCGCTGGGGAGGAGCACGCGGCCCTGGAGCGTGGTTGGATCTCCGGATCTCCATCATCCGCAGCCCCTCTCCCAGGGACACCCAGTCCCGCTCTGCCCTGGGAGCTGACAGGGTTCCCGAGGTCAGCGCCCCACTGGTGTCACCCGTCCCCGCGGCGTCCGGCCCACCCGTGGGCGAGTGTCCCAGCGGCAGCGGCTCTGCCGGGGGCGGCGTGAAGGGCCGGGGTCTCCCCAGCCGCAGGGATGTACCCCCCTGCCGCGCAGCTGGGACCCTCTGTGTGGGTCCTGCAGGGTTTAGCACCCCCCGTCTCTAACCGTGACAACTGCAAATTAATAAAAAGCAAGAAGTAGTTTTGCATTAATCGTTCCCTTAAAAAGACTGTTTAAAAGAAAATAACTGTTTAAATCTGGTTGCTGACTGCACCAGAGCAGGTGGCGGTGTCCGTGCAGAGCAAGTGCGGAATTCCTTCCCACCAGCCGTTACGGCAGGTTTTGTTCTGCTTCCCCCCCACCCCGGGCGCTGCCCTGACCCGGGGGGTTCTTTGTGACCCCTTTTTTCCTCCGTTTCTGATGAGTTACAGGGGCACCACCCTCCTTTCCTCTGGGCCACTGTGAGTGCCTGCGGCTGCTCCGGCAGTCACGGAATCACAGAATCACAGGGGCTGGCAGGGACCTCTGGAGATCATCTGGTCCAACCCCCCCTGCCAGAGCAGCTCCACCTACAGCAGATGGTACAGGATGGCGTCCAGGCGGGTTGGGAATGTCTCCAGAGTCGGAGACTCCACCACCTCTCTGGGCAGCCTGTGCTAGGGCTCTGCCGCCCTCAAAGGAGAGAAGTTCCTCCTCATGTTCAGATGGAACTTCCGATATTTGAGTTTGTACCCTTGTATACCCCTATGTTTTTATACCCCTTGTCATGTCACTGGGCACCACTGCAAAAAGCCTGGCCCCCTCCTCCCGGCCCCCTCCCTTTAAGTATTTGTAGACACTGATGAGACCCCCCTCAGTCTGCTCTTCTCCAGACTAAAGTGACCCAACTCCCTCAGCCTTTCCTCATAAGAAAGATGCTCCAGCCCCCTCATTATCTCTGTGGCCCTTCACTGCACCCTCTCCAGCAGTTCCCTGTCCTTCTTAAACTGGGGAGCCCAGAACTGGACACAGGACTCCAGTTGTGTCCTCATCAGGGCAGAGCAGAGGGGCAGGATGACCCCCCTCCACCTGCTGGCCACACTCTGCTTGATGCCCCCCCAGGATGCCACTGGCCTTCTTGGCCACCAGGGCACATTGCCGGCTCATGGTCCTCCTGTTGGCCACCAGGACACCCAGGTCCCTTTCCACAGAGCTGCTTTCCAGCAGGTCACCCCCAACCTGTCCTGGTGCGTGGGGTTATCCCTCTCCAGGTGCAGGACCCTACACTTACTTTTGTTGAACTTCATTAGGTTTCTGTCTGCCCAACTCTCCAGCCTGTCCAGGTCACCCTGAATGGCAGCGCAGCCTCCTGGTGTGTCAGCCACCACTCAGTCACCTCCTTGGAGCAGGCGGAGCGGAGCAAGAAGCTCCCGAGCTTTTCCCTGGGGGCTTTGCCTTCCCACGGCAAAGCAGCAGGGAATAGCTAAATGCAGTTTCTTTCCATTCAATCCCTGAGCAGAGGATGGTAACGCCACGAGGAATTCGGGGAGGGGGGTGGCAGGAAAAGGCGTGTTTCTGGAAGTTCTCTGGGACTGACCACGCTTCGGCATTTAGGTCTGGGAGCTCGCTGGTGCGTTTTGGGAGATAAATGGCTGAGGGCATCCTGGTTTCTGGTGGAAATCACGGCTGTTCACAGAGGGCTGTGAGAACAAATACAGCAGTTTCAAAAACCAGGAGTGAAGGACGGAAACAAAACCGTGACGTAAACGTCAGGCAACATTTTTCCTGCAGAAAGCGGGAAGGTCGCAACACCCTGACAAGGCTCAGCAGAACTCCTGGTGGTTCTGCTGTGGAATTTGTGCCAAACCGCAACATTCGGCGACCCGCCAGCAGAGGGTGGAATCTCTGCCCGGTGCAGCCGGGCAGCGCCAAGGGGGAAGGACGCGGGGGAAGAGCGAAACCAGGGAAAGAGGTGGGGAGAGGAACGAGGACCAGTGTGACTGCCGCTAGGGATGGGGATGGGGATGGGATCAGAGCAGAGGGAATAGAATGTGAATGGAGTGGAGGGGATGGGATAGGATGGGAGCAGAGGGAATGGAATGGAATGGAATGGAATGGAATGGAATGGAATGGAATGGAATGGAATGGAATGGAA